>JBCFXI010001221.1:0-66863 GCA_038496175.1 Ampulex compressa
TTACATATATATATATATATATATATATATATATACGTATATATGTCCCTAATCTTACATAGCATAGTTGCACACTGTTACCAATATCGGTGTCTATCGTATCTCGAAAAATTTATCAACGCTTACCATCAAAGTAAAGTTGATTTTCAGAAATTGCAACTTTTGTTTATGTCGCCCTTTGTCATTTGACACTTGCAGCCTAAAATAGCATACGGATCGACACTTCACTTGACGTTTCGCCGCGTAGCGCCATCTCGATGCAATTGCAAACAGGGACCCAAAACCGTGCGCAAAATCGCACGACCGCAGTAGCGCCTTTTATTTAACGCTCTGTTAATCAAAGATGCCGAGGTGCCTACATGCGGGCGAGCGCATCGAGGGACGTGTATGGTGCTACGCTATATAGGATTTTTTACATGGCAAGGTCATGATCAAGTACCTCGAATAAGTGCCCTAAAGGGCTACAGTCATAAAATACAAATTCAATAAAATTTTGGTCTTCCACGAAGAAGATCGCGTCCAAGTTACATCACTATTCATATATATATATATTTAATAAATATAGTAGTACGTGGTTAAGTTGTTTAGTTAGAAAATCATAAGTCTATACTAAAAATTAATTGAATACAAAATAAAACCGGTGTAAAAATTATTATTGCAAATTTCACCTATCGGCCCTGAATGATTTTCTATGACATCATAAATCCAGCACAACGCATTTAAAAACAACAGCTTTTAAGCTAAGGAACGATATTAGTCAATGTTAAAGATGAAATAACCCACGATGTAAACTGCTACAGGCTATGCTGGTACATAATAGATGCAATTTCAGTTTCAAGGTCCATCCATCTGCCCTGAATAATTTTTTATGCGACACGTCCATTATGAATTTTTGGGTTCGGAACCCATTACTAATATAGTAACGCCCAGATTAGGAGACCATAAACGTCGATTCCAAAAATGCCATGCAACGGCAAGCAAAACCGCTGCGCTCTTCGACCTGCAGATTTGAAAGCTCAGCATCGTACGAGTTCTCGATCCTCTTCGTGGATGTCGCTGCGCTGCGGCTCACGATGCCGCCGCCCTTCGCGTGTCGCGCCCTCGGCAGGTCGAGCCACTCGGTCCCACGGTGCGGCACCACTGAACATCTGCAGACGGCGCTTCGTCTGAGAACCACTGGCTCCGCTCGTATAATTCATGCCAAGGCGGAGACGAGTCGGGTGTAGGTGTGTGATGTGGTTGAATCCGAGCGCTACCTCGGCGCACGGTCGAGCATCTCGGGGCATTAATCGTGTAACGTACAAAGGGTCTGCCCGCGGGACCATTGGTGGCTCATCGTCGCGCTCATCGTGAGGTCGATCCGGCGACGGGAGTGCCGGTGGACGAGTGGTGGTCAGTGATCAATGAACTCTGGCCGCTCTGCGTGTTAGGGCGTGCTACCAGTGGTACTCAGCAAGCCGGCAACGTACGTACGAGCAGACTCCGCTCGCCTTCGAAAGGGTACCATTTTTGCCCCGCCTTGTATACCTGCCACTCCCGTGTAGGAAAGAAACCTCCCAGTTTCCGCGCGAATATCTTGCGGACATGTCCCTCTACTTACCTGCATCGTTACACGGTGTACGCTCGCGTACCGTATTAGTCGAGTACGTGCATTAGCGTTCGACGCGCAGCGCGTAGTTCGGTGTCTTACGTCAGTCGAGAAAAGTTTTCAACCCCCTTCGTCGAGCCGGCCAATCGGTCAACGCGATCCATTAACGCTGACCGCTCGGGAGCGTAATGAGCGTAATCGCGGCGTTGACGTAATATTTCGGTTAACTCCGTTCTTTTTTTCTCTCTCTCTCTCTCTCTCTCTCTCTCTCTCTCTCTCTCTCTCCCCTTCTTCCGCGGTACGCTACGCACGACGTTCGATCACGGCCGGTCGAGAGGATACCGTGCGGTAGCCGTGCCCCACGATGGATCGGTATATTCGATTTTCCGCGCGCATCTTTGCCGTCCCCGCCAAGCCGATCGAAGGGTAGGCCCTTTTGTTTTGAATCCCGCATCGTGCAACGTCCTGTCGTGCGGATTATCCGTCGTCGATTATCGAATGCGCGAGGTAAAATCTTTCAGTAGACTGCTACGCCTTGGCGGACCGTTCGCTTATGTTTGATTCACGGCTGGTAACGCGATTAACCTGTTCCGTTACAGATGACAACGTAATAGGGAACCGTAAATCGGGGCATTGTCAGAGAATGCAAATGTAAACAGTCATTCTACAGGATATAGTAGATGACTGAAGATGAATGATATAGAGGGCGTCAGCATGAAAGGCAGCGGAGGATCCAAAATGCCTCACAGTCACTCTACTCCGGCTGGTGTGGATGGTGGTAGTAGGACACCACCTACGACACCGAGGAAAGCTGGAAAAATGCTTGCTGTTCGCGTTCAGATGCTAGACGATAGCATTACTATGTTTCAAGTTCAGGTAACTGACCACATTTTGTATCAATAAGTTTCAAAGGATTGTCTCATAACGGAATGAGTCTTGGACGTTTATTTGTTTATCTTTTGTCTAATATAAGGGGCTATTTTGTAATAGATATTAGATTGAAGTGTTTATATTTTGTAATAGTCATATGATAGACTTAACAAAATGAAGTACTATTAACAACGATTTTATTATATATTGATGTAAGGTGGGCTGATGATTAATAGTTACTGTTGCATAATACCTTTTGTATGCCCATGAAAGATATTCGGTTGCTTCAATACCTTACTGCGTCACCTTAATTCTGTAATGGGGGGTAATTGAATGTGTCTCTGCAATGCAGTGTTTAACAGGCATAAATGACTCTCATAGAGATGTAGTGATTCCCTAGGAATGTGCTCAATAGAAATAAAATTTGAATAATGGTATGAATGGATGATAGGTGTAACACATAATTTTAGGGAAATAATCGTTTTATACTCAAATATTGCTTAACATTTTCTTATCTCTAGGTTTACCTCAGTTTATTATATATCTTTCATATTATACAGTGGGTTATTTCCAGTTAGCCACATATACCTTTGATAGATATCCTTTTTTCCATCAACTTGCTGTGCAGGCACATTAAGGTGAACATTTAGTATATTGAGGTCAAGTGCCATTGGCCATGAGAGCTTTCAAGATGCTCTTTCTAAAATGATTTACGTTAAAATTCTAGCACATGTAATTTTAAAGTGGTCCTGTCCTTTGATATTCTGCAAAACTTGCACTTTAGTAGTTATTGTAAAATATTTTATAAATCTTTTTAAAAATATTTTTTAACTTATTGATACAATTTCCATACTAAAATATAAATTTGCCTTAAAAACTTGTGAGTGTGTACTCATAAAAATAACATTCAACTGTAGATATTACTTAAAATATAGTGTGACTTATTCAATTTGCATGGCAAGTCACTGACACTATAGTATACATGTATGTAGTATTTCCACAAGAATGGGCTATTAGAGCACATAATTGGTTGCCCTATACCTTATGAAGTATATATATTCCAGTATTGATTATTCATAAAACTTTATGCACACTAAGATGTTTATTAATTTAATATAAGCTGTTGTATTAAATATACCTGCTTTATTACATTTTTTTTTTTTCATGGTTCTCAGGAAAAAGGGGTTTAAATAATATCCCATATCTTTAATTTCAGGCAAAAGCATTAGGCAGGGTACTGTTTGATCAAGTTTGCAAACAATTGCATCTTTTAGAAGCTGATTATTTTGGTCTTGAGTATCAAGAACCTAATGGAACAAAAGTAAGCTTTGATGACATCATTTTTGTATGCACAAATTAATCATTTTCAATTTATTATTGTCTAACTATCTGTTCATTATTTATATTGTTGCCACTTTTGTATTTTATTTACAGTATTGGTTAGATCTAGAAAAACCAGTGTGTAGACAAGTTGGATTATCTCTGATCGATCCCCTTCTAAGATTCTGCGTTAAGTTTTATACCCCGGATCCTGCACAACTAGAAGAGGAGTTTACAAGATATTTATTTTGCTTGCAAATCAAACGCGATTTAGCCCAAGGTTTACTACAGTGCAATGATAACACAGCAGCTTTAATGGCAAGCTACATTGTTCAAGGTAAGCTAAATATATTCAAGCGTTGTGCCAGGAATAACCTCTGCGGTACAACAATTAACTTTCCCAATACCTGGAAAGGGCTTTGATGTTTACTCAAGAGTAAAATGTAAATAAAATCTCTCTGGAAACTTTAAATTAATAATACCTTGTGCATCTCTATCATTGCAATGGTGTTACAGTCAATATATTAAAAAAAATTAAAGAACTTTGCAAATTGTATTAGACATAATTAGTTTAAAACGATATTTATTTGAATAAATTGTTAACATATTTTAGCTGAGTGCGGGGACTATGTAATAGAGGATTATCCAGATCATACCTACTTGTCAACATACAAATTTGTGCCTCATCAAGATCAAGAATTGGAACGTCGTATTATGGAGAATCACAAGAAACATGCGTAAGATTATTGTTTATGTAGTTTGAAATACTTTAATGTTATCAACGTACAAATATTCCTGCATTCTATTACTTTTGTTTTTACAGGGGTCAATCTCCAGCAGAAGCAGACCTCAATCTGCTGGAAACAGCACGTCGTTGTGAATTATATGGAATGAAAATGCATCCAGCCAAAGTAAGAAAATCGTACATGTCCATCTTTCATGTATGCTTCACAAGAATATTTTAACTTGTCTTTTGTTTATCAGGATCATGAAGGAGTACCATTGAACCTGGCAGTTGCACATATGGGCATTGTCGTTTATCAAAATTATACAAAAATAAACACGTTTAGTTGGGCAAAAATCAGAAAAATTAGTTTCAAGAGGAAACGATTTTTAATCAAATTGCACCCAGAAGGCTATGTAAGTATATGAATTACAAGTACTCCGTTTATATATATATATTAGATCTTTAACATACATCGACAACACGTTTCTCCAAATCATACACGCGCCTCCCATTTTTTATTTAATTCATTTTCAAAACACTCTCCCATTCCCTGAAATAAAAAATAAAAATCCCCATAGCACAAATCACTCGCAGCACGTTGCATTAGATTATCCGTGTTACGCGGAAAAATTCATGCACGGCACAATTTCCTATAACGCGAATTCATATGGCGCGCGACGCATTAACCGCCGTTTTGCGGAAGTTCGCCATAGTTGGGACGAACGATATACAAAGTTTCCTGGCGCGAGTATCGTTATGTCCAGACAAACGTGGCGGCTGCGCGACGATATTTAAATCACGGCCCCGTATATGCGTGTCCCCCTGTATCCTATTTTCGGATCGGCGCCCGCGCGAATAATTCGCGAGGCCCCGCGAGCTTATCGGCGCGGGTGTCAGCGCCGCGAGTCGGAATCACGGCTCTGGGCTTCCGATGGAACATCCGGCGCCTACACGGAGGATCCCATAGCCGACAAATCAATTTCGATTGGCACGATTAAAGCGATTCATATCTCGAATGCCGCTCTCATCCGTCGCGCGGTGTGCCATCGGCCTGATTTAGGCCAAAATCATTTTTTTTTTGGTTTAACGGTGTCGAAACTTGTGGTTTTACTGATTTATTGTATTTTAGGTGAAAATAATTAAAGAGGGAGAGAGAGGGTCTTGCTAATTCATTGTTTGCTAATTCATCCTTTTTTACGTATTCTTTTTCTTAATTTTCCAAAGGATTTACTTCTGCATTTTAACGCTAAACTTATCGACACGATTAAAATAACGTCGTTTCTTAGAAAAATCGCTGTACCTCGTAGAGGGCCATTTTTCGAGATTCTCGATGATTTTTTTTATATGTTACACGTTACAATTTTACATTTTACACTCCACGATATATTTAAATTTCTTCTTAATACCCTTGCTTGTTAAGGATATATACGACGTATATAAATAAGTCCAGAAAGTGGCTGGTAGGTTCAATGACAATCAAGATAAATAATAGATTTTTCCACCAAAAATAACATTTCCTGCCCAAAGCGATTTTCGGAAAATTTACTTTTGCCAGCAAAAAATCGATCATATATCCCAACGTGCAGCGGCCTTTCGAGGGCCGATCGTGGGGTTTCGGGAATAATTTATGCGGCCACCGCCAAATCAGGACCGACTCGCCGCTCCAGACTCTTCTTTTTCTGCCTCCCGCCCTCTTATTGCCCTTATTTTCGCGAGTCACGAACGCGCCGAGGCAAAGCGCCACTCTTTTACGTCCGCGATTTAATTAGCCGGGATTAAGCGCGGACGTTCCAATACACCGTCCTCCATGGGCAGCGAGGGGAGAAAGCTGTCCGGAGACGATTCAGTCCCACGAAGAGCGATCCGTTGAGTTATGCGCGACGCCTTTTCCAGCCATTTTGCGAAGGACTCAGCCGCGTTTCTTGGGATAGGACCTTGCGAAACGAACTTGAGGTCCTTGCAGAGATTTGGCCAGACCTCATAAGCGCTTTCACCTTTGGCTGTCGACGATCGAGCTTAAAACTAGAACTACGAGCCACTTCTGGACATATTTAAAACACGACGTATATCTCTAAAAAAAATGATGATCTAAATACTGTATGTAAATCAGGGAAAATCTCAAAAAATACATCGTTATAAAGCGCTACGATTTTTTAAAGAAACGACTGACCAGTCATGTTGACTGGTTTGGTAATTCTAGTGTTAAAAACAGTTGTGAGTCAGTCGTGCGCTCATAGCGCGCGAAATATAAATGGTGCTGAACTTGGTTTGTCTCAGAAAGTCTCTTAGATTCCTCAGAAAAATTTCACAACTCTACGAAGATATATTTTAGGAGGATTTACATAATTTTTCTACAGTATATAGATCATTATATCGATCGATTAACCTTTCCTCTTTATCGTCTTCTTCATCCAAAGATGTATCCAGCGTTCTAAACATACCTGAAAAATAGGCGGTTGTTCGAGCGTTAATCAAAAAGCAGCTTGCCAATGTCTGGACAGCGCTCGATCCAAAATCGAGAGTTTAAGTCCCAGAATTTCCCGAGGTGTACACGCGGCCTCGAATTTCTCCAAATGAGTTTTGCGCCAGTGAGATTCCATTAGTCAGACCATCGCCATTTCCGGGGCTCGCATTCTCCAAAGGGCCCGCCGTGCGCGTGTATTTAATCATTATTCTCAATTATGAAAATATTTTTTTCCCGGCCAACGTCCGCGGCAGGTCCGGTACGCGGTTTATTAAAACCACGTTGTTACAAAGCGAAAGATGCCGCTAGAAGGTTCCGCGTGCTCGACATATTTAAAACGCTCGTCAAAATTTTCGGCGGATGCACAGCGCCGCGCACCGGTACGTCTCGTCAAAGCGAAGTTGTAGCGGCCGGCGTTACAAAAATGCGGCATACCCGGGGCCCCTTTGATACGCGCCAGGACAAAATTCAGGAAACTGTTACAAATTTAATTGTAACTTTTTAGACGGCCCGCCCGGCCAAAGTCGTTCGGTCGCAATTTTAATATAATGAAATTCATTAGTTTCACCATGGCATAAATTAACTTCCCTCGCAATTATGGCCGCGCCTTTAAATCTATTCGCCGCTTTAATTTTTAATGAAGCTCCTCTTTATCCCGCGCACGTCCTCTTTTTTTCCCTCCCCCCCCCCCCTCCTTTTTCGCCGGGAAATTTCCCAACCCGCGAAAAATAAAACCAGCCGTCTCGTATCCCGCGATTGGCGATGTACGAACGATGCTAACCCTCTTCGGTTAGAAATATTACTTTTTCAGTGAGAAACGTGGATTCCGAAGAAAGAGGATTTAGAGGTGCTCGATTGGTATGGAAGCGGATTATACGGACGATGCCAAATGGCGTCATCGAGCTGGAAAGGGTTGAGTTGGAAAAGGAGGAGGGGTGAAAGGGGGAAGAATAAGAGGTGGAAGAATGAGAAAACCTTGGATCCGGTGCTCTCCCATTTTCTGATTAACATAAAAAGAACGAGATGGCGGATATCCACGCCGATATATCTGATATCCGGATAACGAGCGCCTGGATTTTATCCCGATGCCAGCGGTATCGGGTTTTCCCGCGGCCGTGGCTCGTTTATAATTCATCGGGCTGCGCGGAAAGATCTCGTATATCTCCTCTCATCACGGCCGTTCACGTTTAATCCCCCTGCAAGCCGGTGGCTGGCCGTCCGCCGAGTCATCCTTGTGAAGGGGCCGCTGCATTATTGCTACTACTCGTTACCGAACTTTCTGCGATTGAGAATTTCATCGTCGGCAGCGGCCGGCGGGAAAGAGAGGAGGATGGAGGGAGATGGATGGAGCTTGGAATAGAGAAGATAGAAGAGAGAAGAGAAAGAGATGGAGTAGAGAGAAGGGAGAGGAGAAAGAGATGGAGTAGAAAGAAGAGAGAGGATATAAAGATAGAGGAAAAAGGAGAGAAAAGAAGGATATAGAGCAGAAAGAAAAGAGTAGAAAAAAGAGAGAAGAAAAAAGGATAGAATAGAGAAAAGAGAGCAGACAAAAAGATACAGTAGAAAAAACGGAGAATAGAAAGACAGAGATAGAGGAGGGAGAGAGAGAGGTTGGAGAGAAAAGAGAGAGATAGAGGTGGAAAAAAAATCAAAAAGAAGAGGAGTGAGGTCACCCTATGGAAGATAGGCGAAAGACCAGAGAACGACAGTAGCACCACCGACGGGAATCAAGGGACTGACTAGCGCAATTAAGGCCGAGGAATCTTCGAGTGAGATAAGCCGGACCGGTCATGGAGGGAGAGGAGCTGGTCGAAAAACGGGGAAGAGAGCAGAGGAGGAAGAAGAAGAAGAGGAAAGGAGGAGAAAGAGAGAGAGACTGCCGCCTCGACTCGTTCGGCCCATCCGTAAGGGGCCCGATAAAAAGTGTCGCGTAGCGAACCGTCCCGGGGCCTACGGTTAATTAACGATATTACAATTACGCCCATCATCCCGGCGCCTTTATCCAAACGAAAGCCCTCGAACGAATCGAGCCTGATCCACCGCGCAACCCCTTCCCCCCCCCCTCTCTCTCTGTCCCTCAAGAACCCCAAATTCCTCGCCCAGCTGGACGCCCCGGCTACGATTTCCCCGGTGCCCCTTATCGGGCCCAAAAATTCAATCCCAGGATCCCGCGAAGTGGCAGCGCGCGGTGTATTTGAAAAAGGACGATGAAAGGGAAAAGAATAGAGAAAAAAAGAAGAGGAGGAAGAGAGGAGAAAAGATTCGAGGACGAAAAACTTCTCTGCCAGGGCGCCTTGCTCGATACTCGATATCGTTCCTGGCCACAAAGGGGAGTCCATCCCATTATTCTTGAGGGCTGCGCGGAGAGTCACATTCTACCTGTTTCGTCCCGAGGCACGAAAAAAGCCATCCTATCTCCACCTTCGCGCCACTCTTACCAAACAATCGACGCCCTCCTCCTCCGCTTTATTATTGGCCCTTCCCATTAATCGGTGTACGCAGAAACACGGGGATCAAATAATAGGGCCAGGTATCCGGCCGCTTCTCGAGGAAGCAGGGGATGGACAGGGCGGAGGTTGGCACGGATGGCGTGCGCGCATGTTGCACTGGCGTAGAATGCGGGGGCCGCCTCCTGGGGTCGACAATGAGCGGAGTTGACCAACATCGATCGGCGGTCCACCGAGCTCCGCCGATTACCACCGAGAATTTCTAATTAACCGTTCGACTCCTTAAGGGAGCCTCTCCTTCGGCACCCGGAAGGCGCCCCTTTGCTCTCACCGCCAATTTCAATTACCTAGAGGGAGTGGAGGCCGCATAGAGATTCGGGAGTCCGCCTCGAAGACGCGGCCCGGGAAATCTGGGCGATCGTCTCCCGATTCTCTGGCGCGTCACGTACACCTTGGACGGACCGGGTTTGTTTTTGGACAGCTCTCTGCTGAAATTTTGAGCCGATTGTGCTCTCGCGCGTATTTGCCGAATGGATTTTGGTGGAAGTGCTTTATCCAGCGTATACTGTTAGATAGGTATAGAGACATGTAGACACGCGTTCGAAAGACTCGGTAAGAAGAATAGTTTCACTGACTTTAATGGATCCACGTGAGGGACTGGAGGAATTTTTACGCTATCTCCTGTTTGTAGCTTGATAAGGAGTGCGTATAGAAGTGGAAACCTCGTGTAAATCTTGCAGGTGATGCTTTATTCTTTTTTGTGTTAAACAAGCGATTTTGATAGAATTCATCAAGGAGCTATCGAGGATAATTCCTTTACTTCTGGAATCGAGTTTGAAAACTCGAGATTATACTCGAGAATTATTTCCCGCTACGAGTACTTATACTCTAAGTGATATAAAGTTTTCCTCGATCATCAACGAGCGTATAACTTAATCCTAGTTCGTTTTTGGTAAAACGCGGAAATTTGGCGTCGTGCGGCTGCGGGGTTGCGGGCTGAATGGATGATTCTATGGTCGCATCGATCCGAAGTGCTTTCGGTGATACGTGCGCGGATATGTAAAACGCGCCCGGGAGAATGTCGATGTGTTCGAGAATGGTAAAAATGTCACTGAGAGCGTGAAAGTATTAAAGGGATGGCGCGACGCGATTTTTCGAAGGGGATATCGGGCATTAATGTATCCGAAATGGCCACGTTTCGATGCCAGGCGTGGCTTAGTGTTTAAACCCCGAAGCGTACAGTGCCACTCAATCCCTCGGCTTTCTTCTTACATTCGCATATTTCATCCGCACTCCATTAAGATCTCTCGTATCAACTTATGGCACAAAGAGGAGTAAAATAGACAGAAATAATAAGGGATTTCTCCGCGATCGTGGAAAACTACTACTCGATTTGTAACGGTCCATAAATTTCAGAGAACGCGACAGCTAACCAGAGGCGGATGAACAAAACGTAACGCCAGCCAGACGTGGCCCCAAATTACAAACAGTTAATCAAAATTCCTCTAAAACCAGCGCATCGCGTTTCGAAAAAACGCCCAAAGTGTTGCCCAGCGTGGTTTTCCTCTATCGGAAGATATTTTCCAACGCGTCATATCTCGAGTGACCGGCGTTTTAATATTTATCGAAATACGGAGACGCTCGAATTCCATACAAGCCCGCCATAACTCGGAGGTTTTAATTTCAATTTCCATTAGAACGCTCCGCCGTGCCTCGAGCAAAAGGGGAAAATGTCGGCGCGAGGACATCGCGGCCGCGTAATGCTGTTTTTACATTAATGAAATATCGAGGAGAGCGATCCACTCGAGGATTCGATCGCGCGATAGCAAAACGCGCCGGCACTTTGGCCTCTCCATTTTTCACCTTCCCGGGGCTCCCCTTCGCGCAGCCAGGCGCGATCTCAGCCCCGCCAATTATAAATCCATCCGGTGCATTGCGCGCGCACAATGCCCCTCCGTAATTCGTAATTCGAGGTCGGAATAATATAATCCCCCGGCTTTGGCCGCGCCAATCCTCGATCCGGGGAAACGGTTAATTTTCCAAAACCGACTAATAACACGTGCCCGATCCGCGGGCCCGCTGCACGTTCATGCATGATGTGCTAGTTGGTTGCGGTATATACGTGGAACAACGTTTCTGGAGAGGCCGGGAGTAGTTAGAAGTTGGCAAACTAGTATACAAGCCGTACCTATGACCCGATGCTACTTCTGCCGCGCTTCCACCACCACATTCCGGCCGCCCGTGTAGTAATTAATCCTGCGTCTTGCTCTACAACTTGACGCACCCGGGTTCAAGGGGAATCCCAGACGTCCGAGGAATTACGACTCGAGGACACGGCCCGAGATTTGAGTGCCCGAAAGTCCCGCAAGCGGCTTCCCCGCGTCGAATCCCCCGCCCTGCTTTCTGCGAATATCTTATATCGCGCGGCTCCAAGTAATCTGGAGGACGCTCCGTCGCACGGCATGCTGTCGAGAGGCTCGAAGGGAATTCGCGAGTATCGACTTGCGAGCGAGTGGCGATACACGCGGAGGGCAGCTCGATGAAGCTAGCAAAGAAATAGGTTCGGTTATCCGAGTGCCGATTTTCCTCCATAGGATTTTTCTTAATCAACGCTATTCCTATGAGCTAGTTTCCAGATGTGTTTAAGTGTACTAAACGTAGCCATAGAGAAAAAGAGGAGGAAGGGGAAATGTCAATAGATTAATTTATCGATGCATAGGCTGGAAGAAAATCATGAAAAGTGTCAGAAGCGACCGCGTCTCAAAGTTCTACAATTTTCCAAAGAAATCACTGACCCGTTGTGGTAAGAGTAGTGTTAATTCCTAATTTTCTCTTAATTCCGGAGTGTCTTAATTTTTCTTAATATTTCTCACGAAATTTTCGAATTTTTCATTATTAATGCAAGTCAAATCTGAGAATTTGGCATCGTTTAATAACTGGGCCACGCAGAGAGTGAACGTATATTATCATCATCCTAAGCCAGAATAGTCTATTTAGTCGACAGTACTTCCAGCTCCACAGGACCTAATGCAGAATTCGAATAAAGCGTACGAATACGCTCTTGGACCGCGCGAATCACAGCTAGCCGCTAACAAATAGACTTCTGCGCGGCGTAAAGCGGCCCTCCGTCAGGGGCGATAACGACGTCTCGCGTTCCTCGATTATCCATATCGATGGAGATTCCTCGGCATCGCGGTTGGAGCATCGACACTTGGCTCGGCCAGGAGCATCCTCTCCCTTTCGGATTGCGTAACGTCGACTCCGGGAGGAGGGCAGGGGGAGCTTTGAATCGATGGAGGCAGATATGGCCGCGCGGTGGGCCGTGAAAAAAATTCGAATACCATAAGCAGGTGTTCGTTTCGCAGAAGATAATTCCTCGATATCGGAGTTACCCTTCTCGACTCTCTCTCTCGCCTTCTTACTCCCTCGTCGTGATCTTCCTCGGTATTCTATTCCGTTCTATCGATCAGACCACTCCGCAGGCTGCTCCCATGCAAATACACACGACACGGGGGCGAATGCGGTGAAACTGCTGGTATCTGCGATCGTTGCAGGCAGTAACAACGGCAGTTAATGTCCGAGGGCCCGTGCCTGGGTACTTCGTATCCCAATGAACAGATACAATCGGAACATAGATTAACTGCAATATAGACCTCGCGGCCCTGCCTCCACGGCCTCGTGAGTGAGAAGGAGAGAGAGAGAGAATGAGAGAGAGAGAGAGAGAGAGAGAGAGTAAGGCGAACGACGAGCTGCCTTGGTCTCTCTCTTGGCCCAGGGTCGTGCCGAGGACGAGGACAGATCGCCTTATATCTGTCCAGAGAAATCTAATTATTTCGTATGCCTCCTTCCTCCCCCCCCCCCTCCACCCCTCTTGCTTCTGTCCGCCTTTCTTTTCCGCCCTTATCATTTCCCAGCCATTCTCCGAAGGCGGTGGCAGCGATCTCGGGGGCGAGCAAATCCTAGCACGCACGCCGGGAATAGTTTCGAGACGGTTGCGCATAAAGCGCGGTACAAATGATCCTCGGTCGTATCGAATGATCGACCTTGTCCGCCTCTCCCGGGATCCTCTCCTCCAGGAAGGCGGTCGTTAACGTTCATCGAACGATTAAACGTATCTCCTTAATGTTAGAGAAAATCGAGGGGGACGATGTCTCGAATTATCGCTCTTAGTCTGCCCACTGTCTTAAAATACCGCCGGAGATTTCTGTCGTCCCTTTGACAGAGATGGAGTACGTAAATGGAGGATGATGTATAAATAACCTGGGCAGGAGCTGGGGCGGTCGTAAAATTGTTTACGAGGTATTCGATCGGGGCTTTCGAGAAGTTGATCGACGGAGGCCATGGGGAGTGTATAGAAGAGGATAATTGCATTATCTTTGGATCATTGTCTTTTTTAATTATTGATCTTCTGATCATATTGTAATACAATGTAATTGCATTGTGATTATATTATCTTGGCGATCGGTTGAGGGGACTGACGATTTAAGTGGGAGTTGAGTAAGTGTTTCTTAAGAATATGTCCACCATTAGGACACTGGATTTTCGATTTTGGATTATACCGATCTAAGTAACCCATGAAAATCACGGGAAGTCTAAAAACAAACCATTAGAAAGCGCTAGAATCATTTTTTAACAAGTCTATTATTTTTTAACCGGCCACTTTTAAACAAACATTAATGACCAATCGTTTTTAACCGTTCCATAGCTCTAGTGTTGATACGATCCTTTCCTCGAATCCTCGAACTACGAGTTCAGCGAAGCGATCGACCATTTTTCCATCGTCCCGAGCGCGGTTCGAGGGTAAGACATCGAGGACCCGCTGAATCCGTGGGACGAGGAGGAGCCACAGGAGCGTTTTCGTGGTTATAATTGCGCTTGTCCGTGGAAAAGAGAAAGAGCTGGCCAGACGAGGGCCGGCATTCTTGGATACCGGGTGGCGCCTAGTCATCCTGCCGGACGAGTTATTATCTCAAGCCGAAATGCCAGCCAGCCTTTCCGGGGACCCGACGTTTAACCCGAGTCTCCGCACTGAGCTTAAACATAAATGGATGGTACGTAATACCTGCGCATTCCAACCGGCCGTGTGCGCCAACTGGAAGTTACGTCGGGAGTTGAATAATCGCCCGGGCTGGATATCCGGCATTTTGAGAATGTCCGACTTCCAGGCGACGTCTGAATAAATACGTCGAGGGATCGAATTTTTACGGCGTTCATCCTCGTCGATGGTTCGACCGAGGAAGTTGGAACTCGCTCGAACGGTAGTCCTTGGCGAATTGTCCACGTGGAAGCTACGTTTTATCCTGATTTCATCATAAGGATAAGGATATTTCTCGCTTTACGACCTAATTTAGAATCGGAACATCGTTCATCGAGATATCTTAATACCACTAAGTTTCAATCACTTAATTTTAACTCTAATAAGAACTGAATTTTTAATCGATACTAAAGGATATTAAACAGGGTTTCATCGAAAAAAAAAAAAACAAAACTCTGTCTATCGAAGCTTGATATTTTGATTTTCTGAAGTAGCGCAAACGAGGGAAAACTCGTATAATACCTCACGTTCTAAAGCTATTATTGATATGCGATAAAAGTCGGAATAAAATCTCTTGCACAACTTAGGTCACTCGAATATTTTTCAAAACCAGGCCATAAAGCTATCTAGTGTTTAAGGGCATTAAAAATATTCAGTATCCGTATATCAATACATCAGAGATTTGATTCCCAATGCATTAGACATATTCGAGTTCCAGCGCATCAGCGATTCCTCGATAACTCGGTCATATCGGGGATTATATTAATTGTGCGCGCGGATGACAGCTGCGTTTGCATCCAGTATCGAGAGCTTAAATATCTTTGAAGGTCCTCGAGTATTTTCCCAAGCGTTGTTAGGGCTCCGGAGCAGGGAAGGACGCGCAGGTGGCAGGTGGCCGCCGGTGTCCGAGACAGGTTTGGGTTTCTGATGCTTCTCTAAGGACGTGCCGTGGCGAATCGGCCAGGCCATGCTTCTTCTCCCCCTCTGAAGGAATCGACTCACCGAGTGGCCTCTATACATCCTCGGCTTTTTACGAATCGCGCACGGTATCGTCGCGGCCCATTAAGGTGATACGAATCTGAACATATTCGCGCCAAGACTTTTGGTTTATCATCCCCTGTTCGCATTTGCCCTGTCGTCACACCGTCATTATTCTTACTCGGATAACGTCGTTATAACGTTTATTTATTTTTATTTTTTTATCAGTCCTTGGTATCGACTGCTAAGGTCATTCTATAGTTTAACGCGTGATATGTGACCGTGTATTGTTTCTCCTGTGGAGCTACTGTGATTGTAATGCTTCTATAATTGTAAAACTTGAATGAACATTGATTACTGGATTTTAGAAATTATCGATAATTAGAGGAGACATTGATATAAAATGTACGCGATTTAGCCAGCGAACGTCTTTATTAGAGGATCGGAAATGTAAGATTAATTTTGATCACGTTCTTTAGCTGTCGGTGCATCGTATTAAGGGATTCTGAACATAGATGTCGCTGGTCGATACGATCTGAGGAGTATGTCGTAACCTTTTTGTTCCGATTTCCTACAATCTTTGTCTCAAAACTTGTAAAATCCCTTGAGAAACATACTCTTGCTATGATACTGTTTAAAAGTTATACCACAACGCGAAAACGTAGTAGTCATAATACAAATAAATATTCCAAACCATTAATTAAGTGCAATCAATTACGTCAAGGCGATCATCTATCGCCACCAACATCATACACACTATACTGATAAACTTGTAATATTTTATAACCATATTCATTACTATTTCGCCATTATACATTCAGAATAAAAAGCTAATCTCGTGGTACCTTCAACAAACGTATGATTCCGACTTGGCAATCATCCTTGAGATCGATTCCTGACCAGCAGAATTACGTTGTACGAATCACACGGAAAGATCACCAGCGGTGGCGGTCCACAGCTCCTCTTACAACCTTTATTGTCGCGCTGCTCCATTAGGACAGCGAGGAATAGCCTCCCTCCAAATCGAGAGGACGGTCTATCCGCGAGCGGCGAAAATTTCGTTAAATCGCCATTCGGGGCTGTCATTTATGCAAATGAAACATTAACAATGTCTACCAAGTTTTATGGCCCCGAGTTAACTCTCCGCCCCTCCAGGGGGTTTTCGCGGCGCTCGTCGAGGAGGCAGGTGGGAGGGTGCCAGGGGGAGCTCCGCGCGTTTTAAGAAACGACCAGGATTTAATCCTTGACGGCGCGAATCATTTTCGGCCTTTCCAGGGCTGCGCGGATTTAACCACCGCCAACAGCAGTATCGTGCAATTTACATTTATAGCCAGGGCTCTCTACAGTGCTAAGACGCGAAAGGCTAACTTTTTATTATTCATCGTTCACGATATACCCATTGTGCGCGGCCCTTTTCAAATATTACTTTCATCCCAGCTCGCCTCTCAAATTCTCCTCTGCCTTAAGCTCGAATCCTTAACCACCCTAATACCACCAACTCGCAGCCGTGTTTTCCACGAGGGGCAAATCCGCCAGAAATGTACGCACGGCCGGGGCATTATGGCGGAGTATCTTTGTAATCTCGAGAAGTTTACCAATTACCAGGAATACCTAGGTCAGGGGTAGGGCACAATGTCGGAGCGGGAGAAACTAAACGGGACGTTGATTCAGAGTCCGCGAAGAATTAAGTTTCGCCCTTGGCTTCCCTCCGGCCTCCGCCGCGCTGCTGGCCCTTGACAAAGATGAACCTTTGTTTTAGCACCCCCTCCAGCCTCCCCCCTCTTCCTTTCCTCCCAGGGTGGCTGCTCTTCGCCATGGAGGAGAGCCACTCAATTTTAGCCGAGCATTTAGCACCGCGAATAACCTGGCCCACGCCGGAAAAAGCCCCAGCCGCCTCGGGCTTGTGTTCCTCCGGGTATTACACGGGCCGAGCCTTTCTTAACCCCCCCCCCCCCCCTCCTCCCTGCTTACCTCGGGAGCCCCTCCGTTTCTGGCATGCATTTTCGCGGTTCGCGGATTTGCCCAAAGAGGCATCGGCTTAGCTCGAGAAGCGTCGACGCGAGGACGGATTAAATCCGGATACGGCCCTCCGGAAACTTTAACCTTTCGCGGCTCGAGACATTCAATCCGCCAGGCAGCGCGCGAGGCTGCTTGCATTGGACCCTCGAGCGGGGAATATTGGGCTGGGGAAATGTAGGCTGAGCGCGTGTATTCGTGGCACGTATATGCTGGATCCTCGTCCTTACCCCCTCGTGCACGAAGAGTGTTAAGCTTACGAAAATCTGAGTATCGTGGAAAGTGGAAGTTTACGCTTGTGTGCGCAGAGGGTTGATTAAAATTAACTTTAACTAAACTCAAGGTGCCAGCTGGGTGATCGTAGTGGGTTATAAATCGATGAGCCTCTGGAGGTGATATTAATATTCGGTATTTACCATTGAGCATGATGGTATATAATGTAATGTGGTGTTAACAGAGTTAACAACGCACAGTGTAATTGCAATGCAAAAATATTCGACTCGAATTCCCGCTTCCCGATACCAGGATGCGGAATCGACTAATCCTGCGAATATCGCCGGGCCAAGAATCGCGGACTTTACCAATCCATAGTGATCGATGACGCTTGTTCCACGCAAAAATATTCCACTCAAATTCCAACTTCCCGATACCAGGATGCAGAGTCGAACAATCCTGCGAATATCGCCGGAGCAAGGATCGCGGCTCGTTAATCCGCTTTAATTCGATTAACTCAAGATCGAGGAGCGGCCGTAATTACCGACCGGCCTTCCTTGGACGGGCCGTCCTCCCTATTGCGCTTTTCCAGCGGCCTCGCCTCATTATCGCCCTGCGAATCAATCGTGAGTTATTCCGTTAATCCGAAGCCCGCCGGGCCGCGGAGCGCGACAATCTAATCTAACTTCTCCCACCGGTCGCACCCCGTGTTCCGCGAAGTGGGAGAGCCGAAGTTGCACTTAGCGAGGAGGGGCGTTGCCACTTCGATTGCTCCTGCATCCACCCTGCCTACGCGGGGAGAAAGATCGTCGAGAGATAGCGGGGGGAGGGGGGAGGAGGACGATGGGCGAAACCGAGCGGAAAGGAGGGAGGAGGCGCTTATGCATATCTCCAGGGCCGATTATCGTCCTCAGGATCGTATTCCTTAGCTATCGCGAGGCGCCTCGCGATCGACGCGGGCGCGCGCATTAGGGAAACTATGGGGTAACCGCGGTTTTAATGGGCAAGTATATGGCGGAGCTTAAGTGGGGAGGGAGGATATCTGAAGCTGAACCTGCTTCAGCCGGTGAGTTCTTTGGAAAATTGTGGAAGTATATTGTGAGACGTAGGAGGAGATGGGGAGAATTCGGAGGGTGGGTTTCGTTAAGGGAGAGAGTATCTTGGCAGAGGTACTGGAGGCTGAGTTTGGAAGGAATTACTGGTGATTTTGGGGGTGTATTTGGAAGAAGAGTCGTGTGTCTTTAAGAGAGATAGATTAATGTGGTAAGCTGAATACTGCGTGAAAATGATGAAAATTCTTGGAAAGTGCATTTTCATAGGGCACGTGGGAGTTTTTAATGAAACGATCGATCGGTCATTTTGCTCGCTTCGGTGGTTCTTGTGTTGAAGCCCTGAGAGCTCTATGGCGGTTAATAACACGGATAACGATGCAAATCGTATAAACATCCATAAAAAGGATATCCATAAGTCACGCCCATAAGTATTATATAACAAAACAATCCACTGAAAACTGATTTGTCATATAGTTAATTTCAATCCCAATCTAGTTACACTCCAGTGTCCGTCTTTTCCCACAATCTTCACAATTCTCAAATACTAATTGAATTTAATATCATAATTCAGTAACGATCCTTAATAATCCATCCAACACCAGTGGCCAAAGAATATTACTAATCCACGCGAAAACACCCAATATACTCAATCAGACCTCCATCGCCATAAGACCACACAAAAAAATAAAAACCATCTCAATATCCCTCTATAAACCCAATAACCACCGCTTCTTAATAAACCAAAAACACCCGCAACACCCACCTGAACACAAATAATAAACGAACCACACGAATATCGCATAAACATCTCCCCTGCGCCGAGGGCTAATTCCTCGATTCCTTGGATGAGCGTAGAGAAGGTGCAAGGTGGCCTCCTGGCAGCCTTGTCCGGGGCCTCGAAAGCTCGAGGAGGTGGAGGCTCGAGAGGCACGGCCAGGCGGAGGGCCGTACTTCCTCTTTTCCACAATTCATATCGACAGTCCCGGCGAATCTCCGCGGAGAAAAGTGGAAAACATGGCGATTTCCTCCTTGGTCCGCCTTTCTCCACCGACGTCTGACCTTAGTGTCCCCCCCTCCCACGCCTCCTGCTCGCTCTTTTTCGAGGAGGGCTTCCAGGGGCGCCTCCCATCAGCAACCGAGGAGAGAGTTAAATAAAATTTATCTCGTCCGACGCAGCCTCCGCGGAATTCCGGCGCATTCCGGCGGGTAGACGCAGGAGGCGCATTCGAGTCTGTTGCGATGGAAGGGGGTGCTCGAAGGAGGAGGAGGAGGAGGAGGGGAGGTGAGGCTGGAAAACGAGCAGCCAGGGGCGCAGGGGCCAGAGGGGGGTTTGGCTTTCGGTCGAAATGTCGCAATGCGTTCAAATTGCAACCCCTGGCTCGCTCGTTCGCCTCGCGATCTTTCTTATCTTGTTTCGCCCTCTTCGCCGCTCGAACGCCCGCCTCAACCCTTTGACTACCCCCGTCGGCTGGAAAATTCGCGCTCGCGACACTGAAGAATATCGAGGACGCTCGGTGAATCTCCTCCATCGCGTTGCTCTAGGTGCTTAACCTGGTTTACCGCGTTATTAGATACGTATGGTGGAAAGAAGCTTGGGGCTAATGGTGAATTCGTAGCTGGCGGACTGATGATTCGATGCGGAGTACGAATGTGGGGGTAATGTTAGTGAAGTTTGGTGCCTTGATTATTTTTATATGGATCCTTAGAGACGCGTGGTTAAGGTGTTATTCGCGATTTTTTGGGAGGTTTGTTTTTTATTTTATTACATAAGCAGTGGAACTTTTGGTTTTGATCGTTACACCTGAGTGTTCTACTGATTGCTATAAAAGCTAGGAATTCGATAGAAATATTCTTTCTCTAATTAGTTTATTGTGGAAACGAATTGATTAGCGTATTTTTTAGGCTTGTATTTGTCTTTGGCGTGTAATGAATTAAAGAGAAATTGCTTAGTCGAAGTGTAATACGAGCTGTACGATTAGAGGACTGATTTATCGTATTCTGTCGAGTAAGGGAATCGTGCTTTTCGAGGGCCAATCGTGAATCGTTTGAGATAAGTATTTAGAGATTACTAATCTTGCATCGTGTTTAGAAAACAACGCTTGGTTCTCGAACTGTTATGTATACCCAAGGGTTACACTTCTCGCGTGCGATTGCGTGGACGGGACATTTAATCCGTCTCGGTCTGGCTGTAATTCAGTTCAATAAGCAACACATGTCACAGCGTAAACGCACGTGCACGTAGCCTAGAGAACCCTTTGCGCGATGATACCAGTGTCCTTGGTAAATAACTCAGAACCGACTTAGCTTATTATCCACCCGAACAGCGTCGATCGTAATTAAATCTTTCTACAAAACCACTCGTATCTCAACCCTCGAGAAATGAAATTACGAAGGCGTTATAATCCACTAAAAAAGTACCACGAGAAAAATGCCTTTCTAATAAATCAAGGATCCACGGTGAGGGCGTCATGACTTCTGAAGTCGTTAATAAGAAGCGAAGTAAAGCACGAAGAGCTAAGAGAATTATTTAATACAATACTAGGATGGTTTAAGGTGAAAGAGTATAATAAAACAGTCCGAGTGAAGCTAAAGATCGAGAATCTTTGTTTCCAAAGGTAAGAAGAGCTTTTCCTACGCGGCTCCTCGCGCCCTTTCCCTCGCATCCCCTTATCGGAGCATCGAGAGTTAAGCTCCCTGCGATAAGCGCCCGCCCAGTGGATTCCTGCGAGTTCCCCTAAAGAGGAAAATATTTCACGCTCGAGACAAAATCGGACGCGCGACGAATTCCAAATATTTGCCCACGCGTGTGCTCGCGAGCGGCCGAAATATCGCGCGATTTATTTTCCACGTCCGCCCCCTCCTACCAAAAATCCCCGCGATTGCTCCGTCTGCACCTCCCGCCCTTCCGCCCCCTCCCTTCCCGGCTAGGGCTACGGAAATAATGCAATTTTCGTGTTGCCCACAAATTTACGGGGGAGCACGTTATTCCGGATGCGCAGATTTGATCATAATCTCAATGTTTCCGCGGCTCGTTCCGTCCCATTGTGCGCGAGATTCCAAGTTAATTGCAAACGCGAGGATCGCTGGATATCGATCTCGCGCCGGGTGCATCGGTGCGCCTTGGCGTCGTAAACGGTTTCTAAGTTAATTACGCGCAGGTAGATTGGTATACGCGATTACTAATCGATCGGTTTTCGGTTCGGGAATAAAGGTCGCCCTTCCTTTATTTTTTCCCCTCGAATGAATTAATGTTATACTTGGGCCGACGTCGGAGTTATTTCGAGAGCTTCGCCGTTGAAATATTTCGTCGTATCGCTGTTTTATTCTATTTCTTTTTTTTTTTCAATTAGCCTCTCCGCAAATTTGCTTTGACGTCGTAAGCGGTTTCTAAGTTAATTACGCGCAGGTATATTGGTTTACGCGATTACTAATCGATCGGTTTTCGGTTCGGCGATAAAAGTCTCCCCTCCTTTAGTTTCTTCTCGTAAGTGAATTAATACTCGGGCCAATGTCCGAGGTATTTCGAGAGTGTCGCTGTTTAAACATTTTATCGCATCGCTCTTACTTCTGTTTTTTTCTTTTTTCCTTTTTTTTGGCTACTCTCTCCGTTGATTTGAGTCTTTAGTAAATGGAGACATGGATACATAAATTCATACGACAGATTTGGTTATGATCGCTCACATTATCCTCGCGATGAGACTCTGATATTATATTTATAGCTTCAACATTCCTCACGGACTTGCGAATATTTCTCAGAGTACTTTTGATTCGTGCGATGCGAGTAAAATCGTGTCCTTAACCCACGATTCGTTCGTTGCCTCGTGTCTCGTGTAAGTGAATAAAGGATGCGATTATAAAAGTTTCGAGCGACGGCGGTTTATTTATGAAATTGAGAAATTAAATTTGCCCACGGCTTTCTTTCTCATCTTCCCGCACTCCTGCCAGCCGTTAAGCATAAGTTTTGCACTTGCCGAACTAATTCACGGTATAAGGCCACCACGTACGCTCGTAAAAGAGACCTTAATTACGCGTCGCTATAATCCTATCGATCGCCAATTTACAGGAGCGCGTCACCGTAAATGGGAAGTTTAAGGGCTCAGCCGTTAAGTTCCCTCGGCTTCTTCGGTCTGCATCCTTGATCCTCGGTGTTTACCCCGCGCGTGAGAAATGGCCCTGTAAAAATTCCAACCGGCGCCCAAAGAGCGTCGAAAACTACGCTCCTAATTAACGATAGGACGTAAGGTGCGCCGCGATAGAGGAAAATCGACTTTTCGTACGGCACCTTTGCTCAACGCCAGAACCACCGACCCAGTTCAGATATCCGATCAGCCGTGTCTCAGAAAAAATTGCACGACTTTATAACGGTGCACTTTGCCAAGATTTCACGTGATTTTATTGTGGTATCTAGATTATTATATCGATCGATTATCTTTTCCGGTTTGTGCTCTTCCTCTTTTTAAAGATATATTTAGTGTTTCAGGATTAAACCTGTCGAAACAGCTAGAATAAAATTGCTTTACTGTATCTTTACTTATCGAAACGGTTAGAAATATATTCAGAAAATGACTGCTAGCTTTAGCTTAGCTATCTCCAAAAAGTGTAATCGTAGGTCAGCAAAGTAACTCTCGTATCCGAAAGGAGTTACTAAATATACCTGTACGAATATAAGGATAAGAAGTCACTAAATCGCGTATCAAGAAGTCGCGCGAAATAGTAGACAAGCTTCCACGACGCAATCGAAATCAAGCGCCACTCCAATAATTCAGGACGCTCTATCGAAGCAAGCGACAATACCAGAACACCTTCCCGAGTCCGTCGACTTCCATAAAATCCAAGGATTCACGTTTTGGCGCGGAAATAATGTACAGGGAGGAAAGAAATCGTGGGCAGTAACAAGGATGAATCGCGAAAGAAAATCGAGCTCGAAGCGTACCTCTGCCCGCTCCAACATCAAAGGCAATCTGCGAGTCTCCCCCAAAAATCGAATTTAACTCGTATCCCCCCGTGACATTGGCCCTGGCATCAGCACGAACGCAGGACGCTCCTTCGCGGCAGTAAATTCCTCGCGGTAAGGCCGAAGGACTTTACCCCGAGTGGCCGTGGCTCTTCCGTGGATACGAGTCCCGCGAGGTCTCCACCCTCCCCCCTAGCCACTGTCGCTCTTTCTCACCTCCTCTCAGCCCCCGTTTCCTCCGTCGTTACGCTCCCCCCCTCCCCCTCACAGCCAAGAGAGCTAGTGTGTTTTATTCCCCAACCTTGCCTCCCTTTCCTCTCTTTTTTCCACGTCTTGGCCCAGCTATCCGCTGCGTGAATAATTACCTCGCACCCTGGAAGCTACTTTCCTGCCCCTTCGAAAGTTCCTCGCGCTTTTCCTCGAGCAGCGCGACGATCCCTGCTCGAACTTTGCCTCGAAGAGGGGGATTGGGTTAACCCTTTGACTACTGTTGGCGCCTGAAGGCGATTAGGGAATCCGCACTTGTGACACTGTGGGGGCGCTTGAAGATATTAGCGTGATTTGTGGGTTTTTTGGATTGAAAGTGTTGCACATTGTGTTTGCGAGGTTTTGATCTTAAGGGGGGTTGTTGGTGAAGGAAGATAATTCGATGTGTCTGGGGTTAATAGAGGAGGACAATAGTGCGTGAAACTAAGAGGCTGTGTTGATCCATAAATGAGATATTAGTATTATTTCTACTTTGGGAATGAGGTATTAGTGGTTAGGAGGTGGAAAGTGGTAAGTAACTGCACGTTAATATTTTGCGATGTCCCGCGATTTTACGGGCTGTGTCACGTCTGTCGATCAAGAGCGTTGAGTTGTTTTAGTTTAATAAGGAGCTCACGTGAGATCGAAACGTCACGAGTGTCAGTCGGAGTGCTCCCAATCCGAAGAGCGATAAATCTCGCCGATTGCACGAGAGGAGCGATATAATGGATTATTACCGAAGCTTGAAAATATCGCGTTGGGCTTCGGATCCTCGCGAATTATCCGAGCCATCGCGCTGATGGAGTTTTGATTATAACGTCGGGAGATTCTAGGATTTAAAGATTTAGAAGCGCTGGCCGAGATTCGTTGGTGGAAAAAGATATTTCCCGTATGTGGATCGTCCGCTTGAGGGATTATTTTCAAGATGATTACGCCTGTCTCTCGCGCTCATTCGCTTTTTATATCGGAAAGCGTTTTGGGTCGATCTTTGGCTTAAGGTTGAAACACTCGCGGGATTATTGCGACGCTGAGAGCATTAAGCCGAGCGGAGATCTGGCGAATTTTTAATAACGCTCTAAAAGCACGTCCCTGTAATTTTCAAGAAAGAGCCAAGGCCAGACGAATTTCCACGGGATGCCATGATCGTCCCGATGCGCCTTCGCTATACATGCAATTCGTACGGGCATTTGGCGCTGTCATACGACCAATATTTCCTATTTAATCCCAGGAAAAAAGAATCTGCCAATACCCCGACCGACTAGTCTATACTACACTGTTAAAACTAGTGACTGTAACTGACTGCGAATATTAATGACTTCAAAAGGTACGGATACCCATCGAACCGACGATATCTCAAGGATATGAGAAAATACCGAGTGATATCCCCGCGCTTACTCCATAAATCCGAATTTCCGAATTCGAAAACTCGTTTCGACCAATCAATTTCCCCGTAAGCCTGCGATCCGTAATTCTGTATCCGAAATGCAGATGCATGGCCGACGGACTCCATCGAGAGCCACTTCATAAACGTAGCCCGACTAAATTATAGTCTGTAATTAATTTCCTTGACAATCGGGCACTATCCACTATTACGCAACGCCATTTCCCGGGCTATTATTAAACGTTGCAGTAGTTACTATGACCTACATTAAAGCCACAACGCACGTCTGTAGGAAATGAGAGGTGGATTCGCCGAACTGTAACCCGGAGGAACGTATCCGTAATAAACTGCATTACGACAATAATAACTAATCACCATTCTACGGTCGAGCGTATTTCGCGGTATGTAATCGGACCTGCACAACTGCCCGTAGAGCTGGATTATTAACCGCTTGGATTTTGGTTAACAATCGTTTACATTGTACAGCCGAAAATCTACTTGAGGCCGAATTTCAACCCAGTTAAATTATCCATCGCGTATCGCGCGAAAAGATCGAATAATCTCGTATTATTCGATACAATAAAATTCGAATCGGGATATTTTAATCGCACGTAATCTCCTTTCACCGTGGCAGCTTGTAATTGTTTTTATTATCCTCTCGGTTTATTCGATTTACCGCTCACTGAAGTCGATTAGGAAGAATTCGAGTTATATAAATTCGATAAATAATAGTATACACCGGTAGATTTGTGCAAAAAAAAGGCTATAGATCCATTTTGAGAATTTATATTTATATAAGTGCATTAAGAGTCTGTTTCGTTATATGGCCGAATTCCGTGTTTTTGAAGTGACTTCTGAGTGTCGAAATGCCGCGTTTCGAAGGTACGAAACCGAGAGAATTCCTTTCCCCGTTTAGCTCAATTCCCAGTTCTGGCATTTAACGATGATGCACGACACGTGTACGGCTAAGAGGAATGAAGACGGAGCCTTCTATGGCGTGAGAAGCGTATTTATTAGTCGTTAGGCGAGCTCAGAGCTAAATGTTTAGGGCGCCTCCATTTCCTCGCTTTCACGGTGGCTAACGACTGTTCGCTCTCTAATCGTTAGCACCGTTATCAAAACCTCGCATCAAATTCGGTTGGCCAATGTATTTTTATCACGGTTATTTTCCTCGACCAATTCTCGATGGATAAATTTCATCAAAGATCTCTTAAAGGACATTAAAACACTTTATACATACACCTCTTTTTAGACTTTCAAATCCTGCTATCGCTCCTTCTCATTAATTCTAATCGATAGATATAATCGATTATCGCCTTATATACACTTTCTATATTCGCCACTTGCTTCGCGATTTTATGAGACGACGTAATTTTCGGAAAATTCGTGGGCAAGTGGACAAGTGAAGAACCTTTTCAAGGATACGCGTCTCCGCTCGGCCAAAGATTCGGCCAGTTCCTCGAAGTTGTAGTCAGCGCATCGCCGCCAGAGCAAAGCGGCGTAGAGGGCCGCGAGAAATGCGAAACTCTCTACGTGACCGTTGCCTCATCTTCGAGGTTGATGCATGGCGACCGAAGAATTTGATACGTGCATTAAGCGGTATAACCACTGATAGCACGTTCGAGCACGTCGCGAATTTCCATATCGCCCGTGTATCGGGCAATAAGGAAGAGCTTTCTGAATATTCGTAATAAATATGCGGACGATGAACGATGGAAAATGACCCCTGATAAACGTCGAATTATTGGAGGCTACAGGAACAGAAGTTACGATCGTCTCGCTTTGGAGGAAAGGTATAAAACATTCCCTGATATTTTGCGGCCGACTTTGGAAGGTTGCGCGCAGATTTGGTGCTCTAAGATGCTTAACGCGTCAAACTGATGTTTTTTTTTCAGCGTACCTCGAATAAATCGCCGTCTTTGAACGAGACGATTGGTTATACGCACGTTTCTGGTATCGAAGGATAATGTTGCAAATATTCGCGTATAATGTTGTATAGATATTGTTGCTACGAGTACTGATTGCCTCGGAGTAAAAGACTGGAGTGTTAAATATAGACAAATCTAAGTACCACGCACTGTATTCCTTCTTCTGGTGTGTTATTTTAATTCATTTCCTGTAGATCTTCTCTAAACTTCTCTACGATCATGTATATTTATCTTATAAAATTATTAAACTTAAGTCTGCGTAGCTTGAAAAGAAGTCTGCAAGAGAGCCGAAACGTTGCCTGTATTGATAAAAGTACTGGTTTGCTCCTGGACCGAATAAACTTTACTCATTGAATCAAGCGTCAAGATTCGATTGTGTTATATACGAATGTCACTTTTGCGGGGGATATTTGACTAAGTCACCGGCAACGTACGCTTTAAAGTTGCACGCTCGATGTCGATAACGCTATTTCAGTTCCACCGGCCGTATTAAGCAATATATCACGAATTTTATTTTTCACGAGTAACAAACTTGGACGACCATAAAGCAGAAACTAAAAGTATAAATCACGCGGGCGGACCGATATGAAACAGCGAACGGTATTTCCACGGTGCGCGCGAGTCAGTTCTTGTTTTATGTTTCGTCTAAAGGAAATTCGCCTGAACGTTCCTTTTTCTTTGCAATAAAAATATAAGTTTTAACACCTTGAGGACCAATATCCGTGTGTCTTTATAAAGCCATCCTCTGCGGACAAAGCGAACAGACTTTTATTTCATCGTAAAGTTTAGATCAAAATTACATATTTTTAATATCAATTATGCGCTATCACATTATTTAAAATCGATTATTCTCCGATGTTAAAGACAAACTAATTTCTCAAATGTTAACTCCTCGATAAAAAAAAATCGTACGAAATACTAAGTATTCTTTCGATACACTCGAACTCCTAGGATATTCATAATAAATCAAGTGTCCGTGTCATCAGCAGTGTACACGCGTATCTATATACATTCTTTACATAACAAAGCGTGCTGGAAGCTATAAAAGGCTCCACGTGGAATACCAATCCGCAAAGCGTTAAGAACTTCGTGTACGCTTATTCCACGAATCTCGAGCGAGACGATCGCAGTTCCTCCGTGTACACAAAATTAACATTTTCCCATTTGAAGGGCCTTCGAGAGGCACTCGATCCCCGGATCACCACGGTCCCATTCTTGTACCGACAAAAGCAAATCTACCGAGGCGGATCAGTGGCAGGGCTCACGCCGGTTTACTCTGGCGTATCGCATATTTCTCCAATTTCCTGGGTTCACCCGGTATAGATGGCCCCTTATGGTAGCTTACCTGGAAAAGAAAGACAAACAGGGGTGTTAGATGGTCGAGGGGAGGACGTACGAGAAATGGTGGGGACGTACGGGGAGTTGCAACAAGGCAATGCAGCATAAACATATCTTACTGACGCCTAAATATTTGGCCAGATGTCATCTCCTCGCTTTCCCCGGGGCTCGGTTACGTTTACACATAGCTGCAAAGGGTACAAGTGTCGAGAGTATAGAAGTGGGGACGAAGGGAATCGAGAATAATTATCCTCGTCGAATGTCTCCCTGAAATTGATTTCCCAGTCTCTAGATATGTCCCAGTTATTTTTCAAAATTACATTTGACACTAGAACTACGAGCAATTTTCTGGGCATACTTAGAACACCACGTGTATCTTTAAAAAAAGGGGGGCGTAAGTGGAAACTTTAGTAAATCAAAATGATGATCTAAATACTGCATGAAAATCGTGGAAAATCTAAAAAAAAATGCATCGTTATAAAGGATTTTTTAAAGAAACAACTGACCAATCATTTTTACCCTTTTGGTAGTTTTAGCGTTAATTCCACTTCTCCATAATACACACAATCGAAGTATCACAAACGAAGATTCGTAAATAAATCCTCTATAAAATATGGCGCAAAAGTATTACTCACGCGCTACACATTCCCCTGCTTTTCCAAATTCAGAATCCAGCTCGACCAAAAATCGCGATAAAATCAGATTTTATCCCCAGCAATATCATCGACTAAGGATCCTCTAAATTCCCTCCAAGGGTTAAAAACCGCTCGAAATCGCTCGATGGACGGACCTTCTCCATCGAATACGCTTTTAGGAGTACTTCTCACCACGGACCGCGAACGCGCGCCTAGAAAGGCGGGGCGAGGCGATACGAGCAGACGTGTAAGGGCCCCGCACACGCACAAGCAGATCAAGAAGAGTCGCCCACGTTCGGTACCGAGGATTCGCTGTATCACGATACGATTTACCGGTCGCATTCTCGTCCGCTCCGCCGCTCGTTCTACCCTCTTTTTCTTCCCCCCCTCGGGCCCCGCTCTCCTCGGGCGCACCGGCACCTATGGCCGGGCCATCGATCTTCAATCACGCTCGGATCCCTCGTCTCGATAGCGCGGCCACATAAGCTTACGAGATCCACATGCGCTTTTCCCCGCGAGGAATCAGTCATCTCGCGCGGCTCTAATAACGAAGCGCGCGCATCTCGGGCGCATTGTCGGCTGATCTATCGCTGCCTAACGACGCGATCCCGGGTAAATTTAGAGCCCTGCACAAATGAGCCTACCGTGCCGAGGAAGTTTATCCTCTCGAAGGAGGAACATCCGGGGTTCGCGATCACGAGGAGAGCTTCCAGGTGATGTTTGCTTTATTTCCCCCGGATAGTCCGATATCTAAGCTGCTCCCCGGGCCATCCGGTCTACGGCCATGGAAAAATCCGGGGCCGAAGCCTGAAATTCGAACCAGAGTCCCTCGCGTGGAAGTCCGAGCCCGGATCCGCGGCGCGCCTCTCGAGCGTAACCCAAGGCTGGGGAATAATAAGGTAAGTCCCTTCTTTAAGATGGAGAAGGAAAATCAGGGACTTAATCCAGAGTGCTTTTGGGGTCAATGTTCGATATAGGTTTTACTCAGATGTGTTTCTTATAAGATTTGTTGTAGTATATTATTATCGTTAAGCTTCGATCACAGCAGCGTCCCGCCTTATTATGACCAGTGTGCGCATGCGCAGGAAGGACATGATAATTACACGCGTCGATGCGGACATTAGCTGAATAGCCGGCGATACTGGGATCCCCGTCACGCGCCTTGCTATCGGAATGGTAGGCATGCTTCCAGCAGGAGCGCGCGCCGGTTGGTCCCGAAAATCGGTGGATGAGATATCAAAAAAATCCGAATAACTTCTCGTCCTAATCGTGAGAGCCGGTCGACACATATTCTCCTCCTCTCGGCTCTCCTCTCGGCCCTCCGCGCCGCGCAGCGTCTATGGCGGGGCCATCGGTCTTCAATCACGCTCGGATCTTTCGCCTCGATAGCGCGAGCATATGTGTACGAGATCCAGCGGGCCGTGTCAGTGGCTCTCAACTGACACCGGCCAGTATGCGGGGTCTGGCTGCCTCGGAAGCGGGATCTTCGACGAAGATCGATAGCGCAGAATCCACGACAGCAGCCGTGATTTACGGTCACCCGTGTTCCGAGGCGGATATATTTATCGGATGGAAATATTTAGAGATCGTACCGACCGCCTGCACGGAGCCTATTCTAGTCAAAATATTTGTTTAAACGCTGCGCCCGTGGCCTTTGGGCAGGAATTTTTCAGCGCTACTGGCCAAGGTGGCTTCTTGGAGGATCGAGAAGTGGCCAGGATGGGTTTACGCAAGCGTCGATGAAGGTTTACACGGTGGGACGCGGAGGAGCTTGCTAATGCCGGGAGGACCGATTGTTTATACACGTGCGCGCCTAGAATTTTCTCCTCGATACCATTTGGTTTGCCAAGCGAGAAGATTTATCGGTTTAGTATTGATTTGATTTTAACTCGTAATTGATTGCCTTTAAATAATGATGCCACACACGGAGTGATCATTAATCCACACGCCCGAGTGGGTATTGCGGTGCGCGAAAGATCAGAAATATTTCATTCTTGACTAATTGTTCGTAGTGCGCTCGCTCGTGTGGTTCGATGCCGAGTGCGGTTTACTTAGTAGTGGTGTTTGTATATCGACCTGGAAAAAGTCTTCGAGCGGGTATTTGAACGAACTGGCGTATGGTATATTAACCCTAGAATACGATACTTTACTGTAAGTTACGCTGTTACGAGAGTATCGTAAAATCGACTGTTCGAAGAACCTTGACTAACTTGGACAAACATTTTTATTGCTCTTTACAAAGGAACTTTGGGAATACTTTAAAGGATTTACAGCTTAAAAAGTACTTGATACCATTAAGTAACACGTTGACAGAAAGCTCGTATAAGTCTTCGTATCAATAATTAATAATACTACAAGAACTACTTACTAGAATAAATCAACGATGCTCATATCGTACGAAAGAATCTAAGAGTGATTAATAGAATAACAAACAACGTCGTATCAGAAAGAACCAACCCGCGTCACTACCAATGATATTTCGAACTCCTTCGTTCAATGTCCGACAATTTCCACCAAAACCTCCCGGTTTAATCGAGTTCCGCGATGTTCCTCGTTAAGCTCTCGAAAATGAAACGGGCGAGGTGGGAACAAGCTCCTCTTTCAAAAGTGGCATCTCCTCGGGGAGAGGGCTATCCTTCCAAGAGGGAAGACGGGAGACTCGCGGGCGAGCTCGCCAAACGAAAATGGGTTTTCCTCGCGTTATTAATGGGCGTGGAGGAGGGGGCAAGAAGCCGAGGCATTTTAGCCGGATGATAAATAGCCGCGGTATTCCCAGGCTGATTTTATTTATATCATTTACACCCAACGTGGCTGTCCGCACTTTGATATATGCCGCTGGCCCGTTTATTTCTTCGGCTACATTAAGTCACGGCCGCCGAAGCCCCATTTTTTTCATCATCTCCAGCCGCTCCCCACGGTTCCTTTTCCAGCCCGCGCAGGGCCACGGAGAAAAATTGATTGCCCAGGAATATCGAGGCGTATCGCGTATTATGCCGTAAATAGTAGGCGAGTATGTTGGCCCACGAAAGGGACCGCCCTTTTTTACGCGCTCGGCCCGCGCGGCAAAAAACCTCGAGGCGCGTATCGTAATCGTGGCTATGTGTATCCAGAGAGGTGTCCCGCTCGTACACCTCGCCAAGTGTCGTTCCATCCTCCGATTTTTCACGCCGGAATATCGGGCACGTTGGATCCCCTCACGGAGGTAACGATCCCATTCTCCGTCTCCAGGCTTTCACTCGCGAAAACGTGATAGCCTAGTCGATTCCCCCGATAAATCTCTATTTAAAGCACATTGTTCCCGTCCACGAGGTAAGTGAGTTTCTATCAATTTGCGGAGCATAAATATAACCGCGCGGTCTACCCCGCTTCATTCCACATCGAGGAGTCGCGTTGAGCGCAAATATATCGCCACTCGCGGTTCTACGAATCTTGCTCGGGCGATACTCCGCCAAACCTAACCTCTCTTGCGGCTCGAATTAATGCCCGATCCGACTTTCCGACTGCGCATGCGCGTCGAATCAGTACTCCGCACTGGATTATCGATGTTTCGCATAATCGCTCGGCCATTATGTCAGAGCGCGGCCGTAGGTGTGTCATCCTGGTCCCTGCGAGGAGCCCGGCTTGTACCATCCGAGGGGCGTTATAACCTCCGATTTTTCACGCCCGAATATCGGGGATGTTAAATGCCCTCATCGAGAGCAAGGCCCGTGGAATCGAGCGGCGATCCTCGCGGCCCTATCCGGCGCGGCATCTGGGAGAGGGGAAGATCGATTACCCCGGAACAATGAGGAATATCGGCCCGACATATTCGCGGAAGGTATGCGAAGGAACTCTACGTGCTGAGAGAGGCCGGGGCAGTACTCCCCAGGATCGTGCAGCTTTCGTATTATGGCCCAGCGACCGCGCAGCAAGATGAAACGGATTATTACTCGGCCACGTTTATGTACCTTACCGATATATCTGTCCACCGGCGCCGAGATAGCGACATATTAATGTCAAAGGCCCCCGATGCGCCGCGATATATGTATATGTATCTTAAGCTAGGGTAGATATATCGGCATGCGAGGGCTATATACGCGCGCATTTCGAGTATCGGGTAAATGTCCACCGGTCTCGAGGCCCGGACCGTCAAAGGCGAGGGTTGCAATCTACGTCGGAGGACGGTGCGTCCGGCTGTCCAATTGATTTTGGGATCCATGAGCGGTCCATGGAAAATCGGATAATGCAGGGGGGGGGAGGGGGGATAATGCTGAGTGAAATCGGGGCCTCAAGTATTAACGCGCTGCGGTGTGCGTAGAGCGAAGGAGGTACTCCGTAAGTGTCTCTGGGGACATCAGCTGCGCGCACTTTAATACGCGCGCTCGTACTCGGAGCGACTAACTACTTGCTCCACTGGTCGTGCATCGTAATACATTAAAAGGGGAGGATAGCATCTCTGCGATCGTTATATTCCTCAGCCAATTCTCTTCGTTGAATCTCGAAGAGGATCTTCGTTCACAGAATGGAACTTGAGTCCTGTATAGATATTGGTATAGGTTTGGATTTTTAAGTTGTGTCGGTTTAAGTTTACATTTTTAGGCCGTGTCAGTTCAGGTTTACATTTTTATATTGTGTTGGTTTAGGTTTATATTTTTAGGTTATTATTAACACTAGAACTACCAGCCACTTTCTGGGTATATTCAGAACACCACATATATCTTGAAAAAAAAGGGGAGAGAAAAAGGAAATTTCAGTAAATGAAAACAATGGTCTAAATGCTGCATAAAAATCATGGAAAATCTCAAAAAATTACATCCTTATAAAGTACTACGGTTCTTTAAAGAAATGACTCACCAGTCATTCTGACTGGTTTGGTAGTTCTAGTGTTAAGCTTAGATATCGCTTACTCCTGAGTTAGCTTTTGGAAAAGTCCCACGCTCGAGGCAGCGTCCTTTTAGAGCGATGCGCTTTAATACCAGATACGCCTCGACATTCTCCTCTCTCCTCTCCTTGATTTTATGCTCGTGAGATCCCGGGGTACAAACGGCGACTCGACGTTATACGTGTTTTCGCTTGCGCTCGGCCAATCGATACGCGTCTTGTCCTCGATCAAATGAATTCGTTTCCAGGCGTAGCTCCCGGGACGTATCGAGGCCGCCGTCTGCTCGCACGACAACACCGGGGAGATTTATTATTCAAGAGGTCTTGTGTGCACTCGCACCCTTTTCCTGAGGCTCTTTATCGTTCTTATTGATTTTCGATTATCGCCACTAATGCAGCGGACGTTTTTGGGTTAAAGACCACCAGCATGTTCCGCGCACCCCTTCCTCCTTCCACCCCCTCCTCTTAGCCCAACGATCCGCTTGGTTCTCGCCAAGGCTTTTCGAACCCCCTATTATCCCCAGAAGGAGCATATTTTTACATTCTTTTTTCGGATATTTAAGTGCACTCCTATATAGCTCCTCCAGGAGCATCTTTAAAGTAGATGTTAAAACGCTATTGCCAGGGAAACGTCTTTCGTATGCGCGATATATACTTTTCCATCGGAAATAGAACGAGTTCTTTTTATTATATACCGATGCAGCTCGTAGATGTATACATTAAGCCTTCGAAACTTCGATAAACAGGGTTTCAAAACGAAAAAGGCGAAGCCAAGATTACCTGGATAAATTGTAAGACCTTTTTCGAGAAGCATTCCCATGTATATTTTCAAACTATATATATATAGACCGTGAGAGAATATTTATTTTTCAAAAAACCTTACACGCACGTTTGCTTACGGTTTTACCTCAACTTCAGCGCTTTATAATCCAAATCGCTCGGGCGGGTTGGTAACGAAACGGCGCGCGGGATTTTGGACGAGAGCGATGATGTATTTCTGATGGAACTTCGATAGAATTAAACTCGCTCTCGCGCGGCTCACGGAACACACGTGGAAGCGATTCATCGAAGACGAGCGTCGATACTCGTCGGAACGGTACGCGCAGATGGACGAGCAAACGACGCATCGTCAAAAGCTGCGCGGATAGCCCTCGCAAATGGGGAAAAAAAGAGGCGCCATTGAATCACATTCGGAAGAGCCGTACTATTTGCAAAAGTTTTCGCGGCCGACTTTGATCGTGGACGGCCTCAAAGCACGAATTAACAGACGCGGAGAACACGCGGACTATCGGGCCAGACTGGCGGGCAATTAGACGGATAGCATCGTTGTTGACGATTTCGACGACTCGTTCTCGAAATGGCTTAATCAATTTCGTGCCAAGCCACGGTATCCTCGATGCCTATGACCGGAAAAATATACATCTATATCAACTTCGAAGAGGATTTGAGCGATTTACATGCACGTCTCTTTAGGTATCCCTTTCGACGTTTCGTTCCCGTGAAAAAAAGAAAGTGGCCGTAAAGAGAAACGATATTTAATACACGAACCACTCTAACCAGGCTAAACTCATCGCAAGTAATTTCGATATTATTCCGCGAGCTAAGCACCGAGCATTACGACCAAGCGACACAGACCTTTTTCGGAGGGGGCTACTTGTTATATAATATTACAAAGTTAATTTTTCACGAGCGCGTGGGATATTAAAATCCACGTGGGTTCCCTTGGTGTCGTGTATCAGCCGTAAGGTACTATCCTCGCCCGGAGACCTTGGCAATGCGAATTAGCATACAATAATCGCTTTCACGAGAGCTAAGGAATATTTAGCTCGCGTCTGAATCCAATTTGTCCGCGTGAAATCAAACAGGTCTGTCGTACTCTTTGGGCAATACTTCGCCGGGCGAGTACACGAATACCGCGATCGTCAAGTTTGTCAGCCAGACGGCCTGGCATCCGAGGGATGACCTAGGCACAATGTCAAAGATCGATGTCGTGGGCGGTTCGTTGTCCGGCGTCATCGAGGAAGGGCGAGGAGGGTTCTCAGACGCCTCTCGTATCCTTCCTACCGCGGTTCGTCCTGTGGAAACTAAGCGTCGGCCACGTTCGTTCCCTCTTTAATCAACACCGTAGCTACATTTCGGACGTATTTAGGCGTATTAACTCCTTATTTACCATCGTGCTATTTTTGGGAAGCTTGTTTCTTATTTATTTCTACCTAAGCAGTGCGACTTTTAGCTTGATTGCGGTAACTAAATGTTGTACTGACCGCTATAAAAGTTACAAACTCAAAAAAAAATGTTTTTTCTCTATTTAGCTTAATGTAGGAAATGTATTGGTAAGTACATTGCTTAGCTCTGCACATGGCTTCGACGTATAATAGATTAAATATATCTTAAAAAAAAAAGGGGAGCAATATTACAAAATCAATATATCGATCTACACGCACCAAGGAAATCCTGGAGAATTTGAGAAAATACCACATCTCAAGGTTCCATCGTTCTCCAAAGAATACAACAGGCAACAAGATCTCATATTAATCGTACATTAAACTATACACAAGTCTCTAAAAATCATTAAAGAAGCCTTCCTCACTCTCTAACCCTCACCACCAGGATCCAACCTTCGGCATCTCGCATACGCATGGAAAATTCTCCAACGGGCGATGCGCAGGGCTCCACCTCGACTCAGCCTCTCCCAGCCCCACCGCCTTGGCCCTCTCCTTGAATTTTTCCACGTAGCCGAATAATTTCGGGTCCCACAGTGCGCAGGCTGGCCGCACACGAGCGCACGGGGCGTTTGATCTCGGAATACGTTCGATACGGAATGCCGTGCGCGGACGTGAACATTAACAGAAACGTAGACGGGCGCGCGCTGCTATACGTGATTTAGCGTCGTGTCTACCACCACCGAGCCCCCCCCCCCCCCCGCCGCCTCCCCCTTCGGAGGTGAAATGGAGTGCGGCCGACCACAAGGGTGGGGATGAAATTCGCTGCATAATTGAATACACGAGCCCTCGGACCTCGTACCACCGGCCGATCGCAAGTAGATACATTATATTCGTTGGGCCCTCCCTCCCTCCCTTCCACCTGCGGCCCTCCACCTCCTCCCCCTCCCCGGGCGCGCCAAACAGGTATTCCGGAGCTATAATTCTCGCGAGAAAAAACACGCCGGCCGGTATAATAAAGAGTAAAGGCTGATCCACCTCGCCCTGAGCGGGGCTGGCCGCTCCGTTTTCGGTGCTGGAAGACGGGACGAGTGATGGACACGTTCGTTCTTCTCGAGCGCCGCTTTTGGGGTTTCCTAGAAGCGCGCCCCGGCCCCCTTGCTCCTCCCCAGGATCGATACCGAGGGCCCTCCTGGTCGCGTCGATCGCGATACCGCGCGTGGATCTCCTTGAATCCGCGCCTTCGCGCTCCCGACTTCGAGGCTTCTCGAAATTTCGAGGCGAGCGCTGGAGGTAGGCTTCACAGGCTGGAGGTGCTTTCGAGGCTGTCGAGGTGTACTTGGCTCGTGAGAAAGAAATCTAGGATTGTCCGTGGAATTTAAACGCGAGACTACTGGAGATGCTGAGGTAGAGTATCGTTGTTTGGTGTAAAGCGGAGGGCTCGTCCTTTGGTTCGCTATTACCGCCATCGGCATTCGAGATGGGATGCAAATTATAGGGGCTGTTGTATACAAACATTCTGATTTGCAAGCTCGAAGCGCGGTTTTGCGAGCGTGGACTTTGACGATTGGATTGTTACACCGGGGGAATAAATCGAGAGCTAATTAACGCGGAAGTTCTGCCTTCCCTGTTTAATTTACAAGTAGGTCAGGAGACCGTGGATAAGAGGGCGCGTCGCGAGACTTATTTCAAGGGGCTTATCGCTAAGGATGCCCCGAGCAGCCTCGATTTCCTAGATCCCAAACTTCTAGGATTGCTCGCCTATCGGATTTCCACGGGCCAGGAACTCCTCGCTTTATTGTCGTTTTATTATCATTGGAATTTTTTTTTAATGGCCGCGCCGTGGGCCTCGGAAATCCGAGTAACCGCTTTATCGTCGTTTTATCGATTTACCCGCGCGGCTGAGTCGGCGGGTTCGCCGAACTCGGGGTAAATATAGGTTTTCCGTGGGAATTACTCGCTTTAAATATATTCTCCCCCTCCCTCGCTATCCCCCTTGCCGATGAATGATATCGCTTCCATCGCGAGTCTTAAAAGCAGTTTAAATCCTCCCTGCGCGAGAGCGTCATTAAAACCATAAAAATCTCGTGGACGTGAAAGGCGTGTGTGCGAAGCGGGATAAGACCTTCGATGGTTCCCTCTAAAACGCTCCTCGCCATCAGCCACCGGCCGCCAATCATAATGGATAGAAAGAGCCTCGGCGCTCCTTCCACCCCCTCCCTCCTCTGAATTCGAAATCCCCTTTAATAACCCCCTCGCCTCTCGTACGCTGAATTTTATTCACGACTTTCGACTCGAGTGCCAAGACGTCGGAGGAACGCCGATGCCTGCCAGTCCGGGAATGACTATCGATGCATATACATGAGCGACGTGCACCCTGAAGATTGTACCGCAGTCAGCAGAAGACGCTCTTGCAGAAAGTACCGCGGACAACGTGGCGTGCAGATTTTTAACCGCGTCGTTACATATATGCATGTATGTATATACCAGCGGGATCCATTGGTAAATTCTCTTGGAGTCTCGAGGGTAAAGCTTTTTATCATTTTTTTTTAAATTCATTTTTGATACGGAGCGCTAATGTCATATGGCATAGGATGTTAAATATGGGGTTAACCTTTGGGCTACTATCGGTGATTAAAGGCGCTTAGGAAATTTGCGGCTCTGATACAGTAGGCGTCTAAAGGCGCTTAAGAATATTAGTCTTATGGTACTATAGAAGGTTATTGGCGCTTAACCTAGTTCGGTCTACTGACGCGAGATATATTGAGAAGACAGCTTAATGGAAAGTTAAGTAGATTTGTCGTGCACTTTCTTTTTTTTTTAATTCATTTTTGGCATCGACTGCTAAGGCATACTGTTTAAGATGGCTTTCGAATTCAGCAGAGTATATAGTATATTGAGAGATTTTTGTAATTTTTTGATTAAGCGTTTTTTGTATTTAAAATAAATGTTATTTAAGTATATATTGGTCATTATTATTCTATTCCCATCTTGAGGATAGTTCCATAATTCCATTAGCGTAGAACTTCCAGAATTTCTTTTCATCGAGCAAGTTTTGCAAAGATCGAAACAAATGATAATCCGGGGGTGCAAAGTCGGGGCTATAAGGTGGATATATCCAAACTTCCTAGCCAAGCTCTGTCAATTTTTGCCGCGTCATCAAAGACGCGTGTGGTCTAGCATCGTCGTCCCGAAAGACAATACCCTTTTCCTATCCATCAATTTCGGACGTTTTTTTTTTCAGATCGTTCGCTGCAATCTAGTCAATTCTCAACGATATATCACAAGAAAAAACCATCAGCGGTAGGCAGGATTCGAACCCGGCTCTCCCACGTGGAAGTCCGAGCTTCTATCCACTACACCACGCAGCTCTGCGAGGATAAAGCTTTCCAGGAGTCGATATAATACAGAAGGTATATTTATCTCGCGATTACGATAAGACAATGGGGCCTCTCATCGAGCTTCCGCTGCGCGGCAGTAAGAGGGAACTGGCAGTTTTGGCGCTGCACCTATCGTGGAATCGCGAGCTCCTGGGGGATATTCTTCTCACACGTGTGCAAGGGGAGAGACGATTACCGACAATACGGCGTGGCGACGATTGTATGCAAACGCGACGTGAAATAGTACTCGGTAACTATCCTACGCGGTTACACTGTCCCCGCCAGATGCGACCGTTCTCTATTTCCCAAAGCTTCCTCCTCCTCCTCATCTTTTTTCTCTCTCTCCTCCTTTCCTTCGTCGCGGGAACGAAGCTACGGATACAACGAGAAGAAGAAGAAGAAGAAGAAGAATAAAAAAAAACGATCCCTCCGGCTCCTCCACCGCTGGAGTGTCCGCCCTGCGTTTGCTTGTACCTGCAATTTTCGACCTGTATACAACGCCGCCCCAGTGGGGTGCTTCAAACAGCGAGAAGCTGGAAATCAAACAGACCGTGGCTTCTACAAACGTCGCGGGTTGCACTTGTTACGCTCAGCTTGTTACCCGGCCGAGAATACTCGCGGGGGTTCGGGCGAAATTACGAACGTCTTCTTTTATCCCGGCTCCTTCCGGCGCGTTATACTCGCCCGGGCGCGTCTCCTCTTCGTTCTCGAGAGCCGCGCCGGGGTTAATGTATAGAAACTCGAGCTTCCACGTCGAAGACTCGCCCGTTGAGATCCAAGCCGTCGCCTTTGGATTTTCTGTACGATACGCGCACCAGCTTGTTCAAAAGTCGCGCCAAAGGCCGAGCTTTAACGCGTTGCTCCGCGATTTTACTCCTCGTATCGCGAATTAGATCCGAGTATTTAGGCACGATAATGATCGCACTCGTTGTCATTCACCGGTTTTTGTACTCTTGATAATTCATACTCGCTCCCTTTTTTTTTTACTACAATTCAGGATATCATTCAGTATATATATGTATGAATACCTATACTTGGCTCTGCATTACACTAAAACACCGTCATTCGTATTATACAAGACGAAGTGTTCGTTCAAATAAACCCTGCGATATATACTAAAGACAGAAGTACAAACACTACCTTTAAATCCTCGAGTACCAGTATATAACCAAGGCTAGAAAATTGAACGGGTTCATTTTCAATGTTAAAACGCGGCAGTTGATAAAAACTCGATAATCAGCGTAGAAAATCAATGTCGCGAAGCCCATATCCGTGTAATCGATCTCGCGATTCGAAATACGCTGTCGGTACCGTGCTGCGCGCAAGCCTGAGAGTCGCATGCCAAAAATTCGCGAGGCATCATCGCCTCCTCGCCAGCCGCCAGGCTCTTCCTCCTTTCGCCCTGTTCCAGCTACCGTGGCTCGTACCCACGACACGTTTGGCGGGGCAACCGCAAACGGGAACAATGTCGCGGCATTGCGATCCCCTGCAAGCAACGGAGCTGTATCAGCTCGGCAGCCAGCCTCTCTCTCTCTCTCTCTCTCCCTCTCTCCTTCTCAGCCTCTCCTCCCTCGCCAGAGCCGCCGTGTGTCGGTATTAACGCTTACGTGAGAGACACAATGTACCCGCGCGTATTGTACCCTAAGTGCATACCGGTGCAACTATCGGATAGCACTCGGTATACGGGGTGCTCGGTAAACAGGCCTGAGTTGTGGCTCGTAACGCAGGATAGCCGAGTTGTTTGCCGTGATACGATTACGTTGTACCTCCTGCAGATGTTCGTTGTACTTTTCACCGCGGCTCACGTGTACCGATCCTGGGGAACTTTGCGAGACACGCACGATGCTCCGGGCTCGCTGGTATGGAGCTCTGCGCGAAAATCAGCCTGGTTGGGGTAAAGCGGCGTCTTGGAGCTGATATTTGCGCACGACGCGGACGATGATGAGGTGAATATGTTTGCGATATAAGTACGGGTGTTTGGAGATGAGAAAGTGAGGGTACTGGGGATAATGAGATGAATCGATCCTTTAATACTTTGATCGTGACAGAGCTTGAGATGCGGTAGGAATTCATTCGCGAGTGTGTATCGAGAATTGAAATAATCGAAACATCGAATTCTGCCATGTTAAAATGACGTTATTTATTTTTTCTTATTCCGTATTGAATTTTTGGTGTATATATTAGTGTAGACCGGATTACATTAAGCGCCTTGATGCACCTACAGTATCGCGAGCGCGAGTGTTCTAAGCGCCTTCAGGTGCAAATAGTAGTCGAAGTAAAGAAAAGGTCTTGAAAGAGTAAATCGATGCTGCGCGATAAGTAGGATAATACAAACATTTGGTTTATATTACTCAAACCAGTGGCTTTTTAGAGCAATAATAGTGGTCCTTTGTAGAAAGAGAAGGTTTTTAAATGCGTAATAATAAATTCCACTGTTATCCCCCAGATGTGCATAACGTACTCTCCTGATTTCCTACCTCATTTCTACGTACGTTCAATATACTCCATCTATTCCTCTTTCATACCATCCGACGTGCCTACTTAATCAAATATATCTCTTCGAGATACCTCAAAACAACAGTTCCACGCGTACAACCGCGGCGTACGCGTTACGCGAAAAAGATCTAGAAATTCGTTCCCCGACTTCGCCATGCCTCCATCCTGGCCGAATCGTCGCAGCCACTCGGCTCGCGCGTTTTCCATGGAAATTTGTACAGCCGATTCCCACATCCTTCGGCTCAGCAATATTAGAGTAGCTGGGGATTATCTCCATGGGCGATAACGGAGTTCCATTACGGAAGCGCGGACGGAATGGAAGACGCCTCCCGCGCGCCTGTTGATCGCTGAATGGCACCATCAAATTGCGCGCAATGTTCCGTACATAACCAACATTTGCACGCTCCAAATATTCCCACCGCCGTCAAAGAGCGGCGCAATCGATACACCGCGCGCTCCTGTCCCTCCCGATAATGATTAATGCATTAAATATAAATACCCGGGCGTATAATGGCGTGTAACGAGCTAAACAGAAGGAAAATCGTTTATTTCGATTGCCGACCGCGCCGCTGTTTGCGCCCGACTTTCCCCCTGACGATGGTGGCTCGATTCGGGCCTCCTAGAAACAATTCGCTGGCAGCCAAGGAGTTCCATTAGCGCGCCGCGCTCAACCCGTATCTCAGGGCCAAGACGCGCGATCGTTGCTCGCCCTTTATCGGCATCAGCATCCAGGTATTTATTCGGCAGTGCACCGAATAATACGAGGGACTTTGCGCCGCTTGCAAAGGAGACCCCCCCCCCCCCCCACCTGGGATTAACATCCGCGAAATCCGGTATTCGAGCAACTTTGTCAGCACGAGGGGGCGATACGATTCGCGCTGGCGCGTTGAGCTCAGTGATTCAGGATTAATCCGACCACCCTGTAGGTCGAGGCTCTCGAGGTGCGCACTCCGGAGGTGCGGTAGGTGCCTACCTACGTCTGCATAACGCATAACCTACCTACTTATCCACCCACCTGCCGATTTCCGCGGCGGGTCTGCTATGTGCGAAAGAGGGAAGGTTACATATGTGCTGCGCGCCGCTTGCAATACGGTATCCGGACCTTGCGGTGTATTATCATTCGGGGCTTTACTGCGCTCGTTAAATTCGCAGGCGGTTGTGTCAATTCGCCCCAGAGAGTTGGAAGAAGGCGGCGCTCCCTCGATTATTTAACGACGATATCCGCGGATGGGGCGCGGGGCTCGGAGGAAACGAGCCGTGAAAAATATATGAGCAGCCGCTGGAGGAATGACGGCCCGGCGCGGGGTGGGGGGATAACGAAACTCTGGCGTATATTAGCGAATGTCGCGCCTGTTCGAGGGTACATTTACGTATTCTTCGAGAGCGAGCTCTACGACAGGGCAGGACGAAGGGGAAAGCGTGCCTCGAATCGCATAAATCCAACGCCGCCAACCACCGATGGGGATTAATTTTAACCTGAATTCCGTTGGTCGGTTATTCAAACCCATATACATACATACATATATGGGTTTGTATATATATCTACACGGGTTTGTATGTGTATATATATATTTATATATAAACTCATTACGTCTTAGATCCGAAATGTAGGTTATCGAATTCGTCTACGGAAAGCGACTTGGTCTTAAAGATCAGGAAATACATGTGTTGACATTAGGAATTACCAGACATTGCGTTTGTGTGAAATGTCATGAAAGGAATTGTATCTTGCCCTAAGATTATTGAGACGTTATTCTTACGTGCTCCTTCTAAATGCTCTCAAAGCTTTCCTTCACTGTGCACGGACTAGCACACTGTGCACAGCAATCACACGCTATATTGATTGAATTCAGCAAAACATTTTTTCCTAGAGTTTTTAAAGACGTATCTCGCAATCCGCGTTTTCCTCTTCTATTTTTATTAACTATATATAACAATGTCTTTGTATATACATTGCCATTCACCTATTTTTTAAAATCCCTCTGTGCACCAAGAGTGCTCGATCAATAAAACAGCAATAACAACGATAATATCCCAGAATACCCGCGACCATTTCCTCGCCTCGTTCTAACCGAAGAAACCTCGACGATTAATCGCCTCGCGCCAGCGATGCAAAGCGGCCTTCTCCCGAATTCCAAAGATCCTCCACCCCAGGCCTGCCTACCACCGACTTTGCTCGACATCGCGAGAATCGGTCGGCCCTCCTCCCAGGAGAGCGCTCGACCTCGAGGCACCGGCGGAAATAGATTTCGTTTTGAATTCCAAAAATCAGTTAGCCCGAAAACCGGCGAGGAAAATCGATTTGCGTCTTGGATCCGAGACGTCGTTTATCCAGAGGTGCCGAGGAGGATTGATCGCGCCCCGAATTCCAAAAATCGGTTACCTCGCGGCCGGCCTCCGGGCTCGAAAATCGATTCCAAGCGGAGAAGCGGCAAGCGGCGTTATCCCTGGGCAACGTCGATTACTTGGGATAACGCCGCCTCGATTTCCAGCTCAATATCGCACCGATTTTCTCCCGCTTTCCAATCGCGAGATGCCTCCAGAGCGGACGCTTAAAAGCGACTGCGGCCAAAAAATCCTAACGATCGCGCCGCGCTGGTACTGCGCCGATTATTCGCGGCTGTATTACGGTAATTTCGCATTATGGCCACGATCTTGCTCCCTTGCCCGTAGGGGGGGGGATTAAAATGCGGATGGAAAAGTGGGGAGGGTCCGCGAGGGGGAGGAGGGAACGAGGAGAAAACACGGCGGAAGCGGGGGGGGGGGCACATTTTCAATAACGCCGATTATTTGCGGTAATACCGCGGTAATTTGGTAGGCAATATTACCGCAATTTGTAGCGATTAAACCGGCCTCCTTCCTGGTATTTCCTTTTTCCTCCCCCTTTTGCATTTCTTTTTTCCCTTGCCCCCCTCAACGGACCACGCTCGCAACTGCTTTCTCAGGGATCAAGGCAAGACGGAGGTCAGCGGTGTTAATAGAAATAAGACAGGATTAATAAACGCCTTAATGAAACATTCCTCCGGATAGCGAATTAATTGGGAGCGGCAATTCCTCGGGGCGTGAAAGTGACTCACGTAGCACGCTCATAAAGCGTTTCGACTTTAGCCCCTCGCCAATTTTCTGCTATCAGCGTTTATTAAATGCATTCCACGATTCCCCTTTTCCGCTTTATTATCCGGCCGAATTATGGCCGCCGGTAAACAATGATCGCGGAGCTGAGCGAGGGTGGATACGCGTTAGGTTCCTTGGAGTCGCGTATTTTTCATCCTGTCGAATTGGGATGATTTTCAGTGCAGTCGTGATCTAGTAGGGATTAAAGTACGCGCACTCCTAACCTCATCGCTCGCGATTTAAGAACGAGCAGTGATTCTTGGTCTTACAGAATAATATTCGCTGGAAATGCAGTCGTCCACATCGACTCCATTTCCGTGTCGAATGAGAATTATTTTCTGCCCACTGCTGCGTGGCTCGATTAGTAGAAACGATTACTAAATTGCCGCATTGAATTAAATTTGAAAATTGTAAAGACAAAGATGGCGAATTGAATTATATAAAGAAAAATGGCGTGGAAAGAATACGGACACCGGAATAACTGGACCGGGACATTTGGTAATCGTCTTAAATATTCGAGCACCAGTGTGGGAAAGAATGATGATCATTCGACATAAAAATAGTCGACGCAGTCGACTGAATTTCCAACTTGATAAGGCTAGATGGAGAAGTAAATAAGCGTACGAGCCTCTCTAAGGCCAAGAAGTACTGCTTGCCATAAAAAAAGCTCTCCTCCTTCTCCGGGCCGCCTCAAATCCGTGTCAATAAGGGCGCTGATAACGCTTTTATAGCTGCACTAATTAAATTTAAGATCGCGGGGCCGCGTAGGAGATCCAATTAAAACCGAAACGCGATTGCACCGGTGGCTGACCTTTGCAAAATATTAATTCGATATACCCGTACCCTCCGTTAATTTACATCAAGCGGCTTTCCATGGCCCCCGCGCTGTTCCTCTCACCTGGCCGCGATCAAAGATCGGCTCCACGCGGACTTGACTTTCAGAGCTCTTCGAACGCACTTCTGGAGATGAAAGGTACCATCATCGCCCATGAGATATGGTCAGTATCCATCAGCGCGTAGCGGATGCACCCAGCTCTGAATGGCTTTCTAATTACGAATAGCTTGATGGGAGTGAAATATAGCCCCCGCCTATGGGCGCCGGATGACATAGAAAGAAGCGCTTGACGTTTCTCCACTCGCTCCGCGTCTATGCGATGCTTCCAAACTTGCGACAAAGGCCGGCGGATTCGTGTACGGGATCGTTAAAAGAGTACGTGATAGAGCGTCAAAGGCTGTCGTAAAGGCGTTGCTGGGACGGGGCCTACGATCGCTGACGCCTCAAAACGGATTATTACGTCGGCGCGGATAATTTGCCGCGACTCCCTTGATTAACGCTTGAAACGTAATTACGTGCTTTCAGAATGATGGTTATTAAGCGTACACACGCTTTTTTCCCTTTGCACGGGAAGAATAACGATTGCAAAGCCAGTTACGTATGAAATCTGAATATCTGGAATTCATAAATCCTCGCGATAGTCTTCGACGGGGACTGGGGGGGGGGGCGGCGGGGGAGGGAGGCTTAATTACAGCACGTTTACTACTTCGAGCGATACAAGTGCGCGAGAAGGTGGTAATTTGAAAAGACGATAATTACTCCGCCGACGAGCACCGCTAAAATACGATCCGACGTGAGCTCGGGGTAAATTTGTGTCTTGGAAATAGTTTCGATTTTCTATTGAGATAAGATCCCTCCTTCGGCAAGATTCTCGAGTGAGGATGTATTGAATCGAAAGTGAATGATACAACGAAACTTGTAGTACTATGTAAAAAGAGTGTTGACCATTGTACTTATGTACATTTCTATTGTTCCTGAGTAACGACTTTTGCAAGATCGTATAATTCATTAAACCCTGCGCGATGAGGTTAGGGGTACATATACCTATAACTCGTGAAAGATCCTCGATCGACGATGTATAAAACTGAAATTCGATAATATACCGAAAAATGTACTATAAACGTAAGTAACAACTTTGGCAAGGTTCCATAATATAATTCATAAAACTGAGAGCGATAAAGTTAAAACCACACACACCAATCTTCACATTCTCCACTAGAAAATAAATAGAACCAAAAATCAATCGCGAGCTTTCAAACGCGCGGGTTCCTAATCAATGATCGGTCAAAAAATCATCCAACCTCTTACACACCTTTACGACAGTGCGTTTCACGATGATCGACGAGTACTCGATCACCAAAACCACAAAAATGGTCGCATTCAGGATAATCCTAATGCCAAAAGGCAAACGAAGAAGAGACTCAAGAAGAAAGAGAGAGAGAGAGAGAAAGAGAGAGAGAGGCGTCGAGACAAAACGTTCCCATGATCCACGGAGGCAGGACTCGTCGGCTGGCCTGGCTCTTTCTTAACTTATCTCGAATCCGAAAATCGAATAACATCAATCTCTTTTGTGGCGTTCCGCGCGCCTCGGGGCCCTTCGTTCTTTTCACCCTCGACCCTTTCCCCCGGCAGGCGCGCATCGACTGCTCGAGTGCAAGTCTCTTTGTCTCCTCCGATCGCGTATACGCGAGCAAAGGCACCAGGGCCTCGAGAGTTATAACGGTAAGGCGGCGGCTTTGGCTTTCGCAATTTATTGATTTAAGCCCTTCCGCCTTCGCCTCTCGCGCGCACACACGGTCACGTAGGCACGTAAGGTGCCGCCCTTCCTCCCCCCCCTGCCCTCCCGTTCCCCTTTGAGGCGCCCTCACACCCGCCTCGAAAAAGGCGCCAGAAAAGCCCCTTTTGTCTATTAAACGTTTCTCGATCGAACGTGCCCGTTGGCAGGGCACAAAGGGGCCCCCTGGTTAAAATCATCTCGAGTGGTCGGACCTTCCTCAGGGGGAGGGAGGATCCTAGCAGCGCGAGGAGCGCGCCAGGGTCCTCGAGTGGAAGGACTTGAGAACTCCAGGACCTCGAAGGTCCCTCGAGTGCCCGTCGAACGAGTGACGAAAACCAGACCCGCCTCGTGGCCCACTTAATTACCCGGAAAACAACCTTCTTCGCCTTCCTCGACTTTCCACCGGTGGCCCTGTTTGTCCAACTCGTGTTTCTCTTATCCGAAACGAGCCTTGCCCGGGCCCACGCCTGGTACTATTCTTCCCGGGGCTGTGAGCGATTAAGAGGGACGTTTTGTTTGTCGGACTCTACCGGCCTGACGTCCGTCGATGCCCGGTATTGTGAGCACCAGAAGGATACGGTAAATAATACGAGAGGTACTCTGGACGCTTGACTTATTTGGCGCGAGGATGGATAATATTTGCCTCGTGCTCTCTCGTGTTATTGGGGGATGTTAATGAAAGGGAAGGTGTATCGCGTTGGATGTTTGGCGGATTGATTATAAATATGAGGGATGTGGGGGTAGTAATGGTTAATGTAATAGAGTAATATTCGCGTGCTAATTTGATGCTGGTTTGTTGAGTTAGATTTTATACATGGAATATTTTTGCGTGGAACAATCATTTTTGAACACTGGTGTGTATTTCTATCATTAGAATGATTTATGAATTATGGTATTAAATGAAATTGATATTAAAGAATGAGAAAGTTCAAAGCGGAGAGTTAAGCCGTATTAAGAAAACTGGCGTGGAGAAAAGAGACACTGGGGTAACTGGACCGGGACTGTGATCCACTGAAATTCTAATTCCATAAGACCAGATGGAGAATTAAAATAAATGTCTGAATATCGCTCGGTTAGACCAAGAATTACCGCTCGTTCTTAAACCGAGAGCAATGAGGTTAAGAGGACACATACCTATAATATAAATATACTCCTCCAAGCTGAAGAACTCAAACAACCAATCATTACCTAAAATAAACAGCACGACTATTAAACAAAATAAAACCTTAATCAAATCTCCTCCAGTGTCCGCGTTTAATTTAAAACTTGCATTATCCCAATGTCTTCAGGCACGGAGCGTTTCTCCCCATGCAGCTCCACTTATATAACAACCATCACATCGCACCGTGGCTATGATGAAATAATGCCAGTGCAAGAGGCCGATCGCAGAATAAGCCTGCCGAGTGGCCCTCTTTCGTTGCGGAAACTACCGTGGACCTGGAATTACGATCGAGAATTCGAGAAGCGCGGTGATACCTGGTAGAAGCAGGGAGAAAGTGAAGCGAATAGGACGCTGCAGCGATCGAACAGTTAACCGCGGCAAGAGAGAAGCGGAAGTGAGGCCGAGCAGAGGTCTGCGGACCGGAAGGAGGGTTCGATGGAGTCGATGGAACGAGGCGGCGATTCCCTGCGAAAGTCGCGAGAGGCCCGCGCCCTCGATTCTCTCGCTCCGAGCGCGCAAAGCTCCGAAAGGAGAGGGACGATTCGCGCGAGAATCAAATTTCCAGGCTGTGCGCCGGCTGAAAAACTTCGAGATGGACTTCGTAATTTGCCATTCGGTTTGACTGCGGCTGCTGGGCTCGCGCTCGGAGGCGAACCTTGTCACGGCTCGCCGCGGACCAACCCTGGAGGAGCGAGTCTCCGTGATCTTATTCCTCGATTTACCCTCGTTCGAACTTCAAACGAGATTACTTCGCCACTCCGGCCCGACGAGCTCGATTTCATCGACGCGCCCGATGAACGCTTAATGCGCCAGAATTGTTGCGACGCTCGCGTTCACACCGTGGATTCACTCTCGATCCGTGCCCTCCGTGATTGTACCGCGATTGATAGGTGCGAAACGCGAATGTTTCCCTCATTCGTACCGTGTCTCTAATTTCCCCCTTTTTAACCTCAAGAAAGACCCTCGAGGCGGATCCTCGTGATTTATTCCCTTTACACCAGAGAGGCGGATGGAATGTAAAATGCATCGACGTTTGCAGTCGCGTAATCCCGGAATTTAGCATGGATTTCCGTGTATCAAGATCGCGTGCAAAATAAATCAGAGCTCCCCAGCTTCTTTTACAACCACGCTTCCGTTTAATCCCCCTCAAACGACTCGCCTTTAATCGTCGCTACTTTCGCCGTCGATTTCTCGAGTTCAAGATCAACGGACGTTCGCTGACTCTTTGATCTTTCGGAACAGCGAGAGGCGCGCGTGTCCCGTGGAGGAATCCAGGGATAATCGCTGGTGCCAGGGATCCAGTCTCTCTCTCTCTCTCTCCCTCTCTCTCTCTAATCATCGATGCTAGGCTTTGGCCAAAAACCGCGACATGCAAGGTTTTCGCGCGCGCGCTCGTCACGAGACGAACACACTTAACCGCCGGACTAATTGGACGAGCGTTGTGATTACACGCGCCCACACTCCCGTTCTCCCTCATTGACGCGCGTCAAACGATAATTAATAACCTCTCGCTCATCGGTGTCGACAGTAAATAAACAGCGGTGGCCGAGGCGCTGATCGAGAGATCGACGAGCATCGAGAGGGCCTGGCGGCCAAGTGCTCTCGTGTAAAACGCCCAAAATGCGCGCGAGTGGCCCCCCGAATTACGCGCCGGACAATGGCGCGAAATATTGTATAACGAAAACAGAGTTTTAGCGGCGCCAGGAGGGACATCGATCGAGGACGACCAGCGCTGGCCATGATCGGCCATGGCCTTTAATTTATGCACAGGGACATCATTACGCGTAATACGCCGGAATGGACCAGACTGGGGCTGAATTTGATTACGCTTTGATCTTTTGCCGGCTTAAATTTGAAACATCGGCGCCGATAAAGCGGCCGCTCGGAAATTCTGATTAAAATTCAGGGTGAAAAGTAACGTGAAATCGCGATTTTCATGGCGATTTGCGGTATTAAGCGGAGGCCGATTTTCGCGAGGTGGAGATCTTTTTGTACGAAGATCCAGATGTGTGCGATAATGCGAGTTTTATTTGGTCATCGAGTCGATCCTGAACGTTTATACGGTTTTGCGTCAAATTTAATGTGGGAATTAATTATAGAAACTCTATAATTCGTCCACGCGATTCACTCGCGAAAGTTAAAAATATTTTATCTAGACATATAGAATTTTTGAGATATCGTCCTAAAGGAACGTCGCGATATTCCAACGAAATTCGCGGGTGATGTGCAAATTCACAATTATTCTCCCAATTCTCATATCTTTATGACAGCTGCGTATCGACGTTTGTATGATTTTTAGTTTGAATTAACTCAAAAGTTTCATTTTTATCGATCGATCGATAAACGTCATGTAATTTTGCATCGATCTGACACCAAACAATTGTTCTACCCATTTGTTATTAATCATCTACAATTCGTTGTACGATTGATCGAATAGGCATCCACACAAAAAATAATCGAGAGAATTAAATAACTGTACCAATATTGCCTTGTAAAACAATAAATGACTGCTTAAACTTCAAAACAAATCGATATACAATTCGATACGGTCGATTTTTCTAAGCCAACCACGGTTTAAGGAACACTCGAATCCATAATTCGTTGCTCGTATCAAAGGTGGTTTATGATGGTGCTCGATTTCCCAAACGAAAGGAAGGAGAGCCAGAGTCGTACCGGAGATTCACGGTCCACGGCTCATTGGATTGATATATCGGTGTTCTCGCTCGGACATGGGGCCTCGCCCCCATGAGGCATTACAACAGGCCCCCGGTTGTCGGACCACAAGTTTGTATGTACTCGAAGATGGCCAGTGTCTTCCGCGCGTTTTGCGCCTCTCCGCTCGCCCGTACCTTCGTTCCACCGTAACGAAATTCTTCTTGGCGAGCCACGATGAAGAGAAAAAAAAAAGAAGGAAGAAGAAGAAAAACAATCACAAACCAATCTTATGTAACCGAACGTGGTTTCCAGAGCAGGCGATCCCAATGAGGGGTTGGATGTCGAGGAAAACGAATTCCTTTTTTCTATCAGCAAACGTATACATCCTCTCTCTCTCTCTCATAAGCATTTTTCACAGTGCATATTTTTTATAAAATTACGCACTTGATTGGAAAACCATTTATCCCTCCCAATCCTACGTGTAATTGTAAAAGAAATACCTTCAAAACCTGGTTCGTCGATATAAAAAAGAAATTCTCCTTTCCAGTGTCTTCCCTTTTACAGAAATCAGCCTAACCAAAAATCACACACATTTACACACTATCCTTATATATAAAAAGAGACAAGGATCTTTAATAAGAACCACGACCAAAGTCTCGCGACAGAAGCCAAGCCACGAGGACATCGCTTCGCTGCCAGACATCAAGGCGTATTCCAGGGGAAGCGATACGTTCTCGAAACCTCATTGTCCGAGCCTAGGTCCAAAGCTGCTCCCTACATACACCCCCAATCCCTTTCTTCCCGCGCTTGGCCCCGAATACGGCGGGCCGGGCGTCGCATTGTTTCGCGCAGGGTACACACATCGGTCGGAAAAATCCGGAGGTCATCTATCCGCCGCAACCCTCGAGCAACACGCTCCGAGTCCTCCATTCAGCGCGCCCGCGCATCCTCGCTAATCACAGATCCGGAAGCGCTCGGACCTGAGAGCGGAGGAAACGAGGGCGCGCCGAGGTCCTCCTTTTCGGAGGCTTTAATCGGTCAAAGGGTCGACCGGCCCTTCCCCGGGGAGGGGCGGCCCTTGGCAGAAGACTGGCACGCGGCCACGACTAATGACCCAAAGGGAGGATAGGCGCATCATCCGAATATCCCACACTCGCGGTGGCCCTTGGCGTCGTAGGGAAGACGAGCCTCTCGCGGTGGATGAAGAGGAGCCAAGAGGGGCACAGCTGAGAAGTAGCGGCTGAGGATGAGGAGGAGGAGGGGAAGAAGGAGCGCAAAAGACGGATTCGCCTTTCCACGTACTAAAACATTCATTATTGCCGGCCGGCTGTCGGTGCTCTCGACCTTCTCCGATCCTCCTCCTCACGGCGGTGCGCGTCCCTCCGCTCACGACGGCCTTTCTCTTCCTCCGCCACGGTAGTTTTTTGTCCTGCCCCCTCCCCCCTCCTCCCCGCTGGCACCTTCCATGCATCCAGGCTCGGCTTTCCTCCCCGCGTTCTCTTTCGTCCTCGCCGTCTTTCTCCGGGCGGTTAATCAAACCGGTAGATCTACCTACCAGGCTTCCCCTCTTCGTCATCGAGATCTACGTACGACCCTGATCCGCGCTGCGTAAAGACGTAAGCGCAGAGTGCAAGGCTGCCTCGTGTATTTTCGACTTGGCGTACGAGTGGATCGCCCGATTTTACTGGGTTTTTATCGTTGTGGCTTTCCTCGAGATCTCGATTGGCTTGAGTGTTTGGTTTATGGATGGAGGATTGATGCGAGGTTCGTGTGGATTTGTTTGTGGGACTTTTTTGTATATACGGTTTTTTTTCGCTTTAATTATTTGATTTCTTCGATTTTCAATTCGATGTATTTGGTACTTTATTGTATTATGCTTTGATTTAATATATTGTGTGATTTGAGCCACATAATTGTGATGAGGAGATCTTGTCGAGGGAATAATAACTCCGGAAGATCAGAGGGAGTATTGATATAAGTGCTTACTATGACTATTATAATGCGTGTTATTTATGCGCACGATGCCAAGTTGATGTTTGAGTCAGAATTTTCCTCGTGGGAAATTAGATTTTTTCGTGGGTTTTGCGTGAAGATGATTCTTTCACTGGGGGCTTTGTAGTTTAAAATATGTCTTGAACCAAGGTTTGGAAAGGGATGCGTTAAAATCCTAGTTTTTCGCGTGGAAGGCTTTATTCTTTACAAACCCTTTTTTATACCCCGTCTTTGGAGTCTGTTAGGAAATAAGCTGCTACCTAGCGTGAAGTACAAAAGAGCTGGGATCGTGGTTTGTAGTCTCTGCTGCGCTGCCTCAGTGTGCTACTCTATTTTTGTTTGGGTATCGGATGCTGTCATCTCCTTGAGATCTACAGCTAAGCTGGATTATGGACAAACTAGATTATAATTTACAGCGTCCGAGATCCCCGTGACACGTGTTTATATTCATCTTCCGTTTCTTCCTTCGAAGCCAACCCGCGGGATCGTCCAGCTTGAGTGACAGAATTTTGAACGACTCTAAATTACGCTGCATCGGTCTTTCCGCACGTCGCGCATTCGAAGTCCCCCTCGCGATAAACGATTCGGTATTAATTTAGCAAATAAATTGTGCACGATGGATCAATAACGAATATCGCTCCTTTTCATTCCGTCGCCGAAGTTTTTCGACAAGTGTAATTGCGAAATACGACAAGGGCCGTACAAGGCCGATATTTTTCGAGCGTACATAATTCATCTAGCGGCGTTGGATCAACTATCGAGAGTCATGGTGGCAAATTGATTGCTACCGGGGCTTCCATCGTGACAGTTCAAAGCGGTTCCATCTAGTCGTGACGCGATATCAGTAATTGCGCGAGCTAGTGTCAGCCGCATACAGATATGATTTGTTAGACTGCACGGAACAATGCGGTTGCAATTCGTGGAATTACTTGGATGATTTATTTGCATTACGGGCACAATAACGTTACAAATATGCCCTCGTGCCTTGCCTTGGAATTGAAATAACTTATTAATCGCACGCCGCGCGATCCTCGATTTCCACGATATTATCGTACGTTTTATTTAACTCGCCCACTCCGATAGTCTCATTCGAATCCAAGGAAAATAACGAATCAAATACGCGCTATCCTGACGAACAATCGATTATCCAACGGCCTCAAAGCTATATCCTAAATCCGGGACTTGCAAAAATATAAAAACCATCCACTCCGACTTATCTAGGTCGCTTACGCGTCATTATATTCACTGAACGAGCTTCGCTGTTGGATGCAGCGGCAGCAAGTGCCAATGAGAAGTAAAACAACGTGTGCGCCAGGAATTCAGGGCGGTCGAAAATTCACTTTTGATCGTGGCAAGACCGGCGTCATGATGAAGCCGCGATGCATATCAATAATAGCAGAACGGATGTACACGCATACGATTTGTTAGGTGGCGCGTAACAATGGCGGTCATGATTCGCGGGCCGCCATTAATTAAGCGGGCCTCGGGTAACTGGGTCGTGGGGAATAAATTTGGTTTATCTCTAATTATCCTGCGAGTATCCGCGGTCAAAGGATTCGACGGGCGCCCCGCGGCGTGTTATTAGATAGAGCGCCGGTGTCTATAAACGCGAGAGCGATCGGCTGATTTAATTGGCACGAAAGCAGCGGCCCAAATGGAATTACCGATCGTCCAGGAAAGTGGGAATGCCGGCACAAACGCCATCGACGAAAAGCGTACTTTCAGGCGATTGAGTGCGCGTATACACGGCTGCTGCTCGAACAAGGGCAACGCGATCGGTATAATCGCGATCGGTGGGTTTACTTAATTTCGAATGGCGCATTGCCCCGACCCTTTGAGCAACTCTAAGCTTTTCTGGGACGTCTGTGGATATCGGCTCAAGATTCGATGGTGATATTATCGCTAGAACTACCGGCCACTTCCTGGGATATTTAGAACGCCACATACATCTTTAAAAAAACAGGGAAGAGTAACTGAAAATTTTAGTAAATCAATACCATCATCTTATTACTGCGTGAAAATCGTGGAAAATCTCAAAAAATGCATCGTTCTAAAGTACTATGATTTTTTTTAAAAAAAACGACTGACCGGTCATTTTGACTGGTTTGGTAGTTCTAGTGTTAACCCACGGTGGTTATGTTGATATGGTCGATGGAAAATCAGAGTTCGGCATGGAGAATTTTGATCTTGAATCTCGAGGATAGAGAACTCTATTTTTCCCTCTGATTCTATGGATCTGGTATATCTTATACTGAGTACCCTTAGTATTTAAAGCGCGAAACAAACTTTATTTATATATTAACCTAATTAGATAGACAATGAAGATAATCGATGGTACGCGTTTCGAGGAAAACGAATGGTCCGCGTGTGTTTGGAGAGTGAAAGAAATGGTCGGTCTACGGATTAAGAAAGGCGCCGCGGCCCTGGAGGTGGGCCTGGCTAACGAGTCTCTTATAATTGCGCTGGCAATAAAATATAATTATCATTTTTATCCGGCGAAACACGAAACTGTGAAATTGCGTGCGCGAGATCTTGCGGCCTGGCGCGGGCAGGTTTACGATCGCGTGGGATTATTTATAAACCGCGGATGGTGCATTATTCAGGCTAAACCTCGATACGCCCAGTCCATCCAGTCGGCCTGGAACTTTTCAATTTGCAATCAGTCGGTTTGAGGAAGCGACGCCCTTCGGCTTAGAATCGTCCAATTCAGAATCGCAAATGCACCGCCATAAAGCGCTGCGTCATAAAGCGCTGGAATCACTCTGCTCGAAACTCGAGACTTTCCACGATTCAATCCTCCGCGATAGACAGATTTCTCTCTTGAGAGTCGCTCTTTAAAGTCGATATATGGACATTGACCGTTGTTTGTACTTGTTCGTATTTTTATTGTATTCTTCCACTTCGAACCCATCATTAGTTCCCTCATTGTCCAGAGAATCATTTCTAAACTCCTTCAGTTTAGGGAAATTAACTGTTCATTTCTTAGACTTTGTACACTTAAACTTTATTATATACTTGATAGTACTTAATATTAATACTTTAAATATTATTTTTATCATTTTATTGATACCTAATATTATACACTTAAATTTTATTATGTACGCAGTACTGTTTTATGGTTAAATAACGCGGTGTATCGTACACAGTGACTAGTTTCTTAGTGACCTCATTCAAAACAGACCGCCTGGAAATCTCCCCGAACAAGCGTATAAACAACGACATATATCGACGACTCGCGAATGTCCCCACTGCACAGACATCCACCGCAGAGCGTTAAAACCCACGACACCTCACCAAACGATCTCAACTCTCAGCATCGAACCAAGGACCAAAAGACCCTTACCAAAATCGTCGACCACTCCCCCGCAGGCACTTCCAAAGAAAAACCGCAAAATCCTCCACCCAGTAAGACGGAAAAGCTCGTTTTCGAGATAATCAGGGTACACATCCTCCATCCTCCATCGCGATCGAGATCCAGAGGCACCGTCCTTACCCTCGACCCCGAACTTCTTATCCAGCCCTTTCCCAGGGCCGATTCCGCAGTCCGCGCCAGGCGGGCTCTAATCGGGGGAAAAAAGGCGACGCGTTCGTGAAAATGGGTTCGTATTTTTTTCCCCCCGCCCCTAGGAACCTAAGTGGCCGGAGGTGCACTCGAAGGAGGCGGCGGCGGAGGCGGCGGAGGCCAATCAAGCCAGAACACACACAGCGGATTCGGAAACGAAGCAATTTCTCTTCCAGCCACGTTGCCTCTCCCCCTTTCATCCAGCCACCAGCACCAGCAGCACCCCCCTCGAAGGGGGCGCGCAGCGATCGAGGCTGGCACACCGGAATATCCCCGGCTCCCAGGGAGCCAGCGGAGGGGGGGAGTTTTCCTCGAGATAACGAGCGTGGTGAGGAGCGGCACCCTCCTCGCTTTCGGCCAGCGCCGGACTCTCCTTGGATTTCGAGAGAGGGTGGCGCGCGGCCGGGGAGGGGGCCTTCTGCGGGAACCGGCCAAGCGGCAAGAACGCGAGACGATCGCCATTAGCGCCTCCGTCCACGGTCTACAAAGGAGGAGATACGTGCCAGCGGCCATCCTGTGCGCCGAGGGGCGCACGCGAGAATGCGTGAAACGCATCGGCCAGGGGGCCTCCGCGATCGCGCCGAGATGCCTTTGTGTACCTTGGCCTGGCTCGCCACCGGCGAGAGGACGTATCTTGATCTGGGCCTTGCCACTCGTGGAAAGAAATTGAAACAGCGCGCCCTTTGGAATTGGAAATGGCCCGCGTATTAAGTCGTGACGTTCGACGCTCCCGCTTAAGCGCCGAGCTCCTTCCTCTTTTTTCGCCTCCCCCTTCGCCCTTCCTCCTTATCCTCCTCCTGCTCGACCGCGATCGGCCCTGCGAGGCCGCAAGAGCTAATCTCCCTCCTCCCTCGGCAACACCGCACCCTCCCCCCCTCCCACCTCCTGCTCGTGTTCTCGCGTCGTTTTCCTCGGTTTTGCGCGAATAAGGTAAAGAATATTAGGGAGAACAACGACCGTGAAATCGATTCGGGCCGTGCGAAACCGCCGATCGTGCGCCGCCGCCTATGATAAAAGGCCGCCCTCGGAATTCCTGGGAATGGAGGCAGGCCCGACATCCGGTGTAATTTACTTTGACAGTAATAAAAGTTGTAATATTAGCCATTTATGAGCCCCGGTATGTGCCGCGCGCGCGCGCGAGGAGCCGAAGGAGTCGTTAAACGTAATAGGTACACCGAGTACTAGCCCTTCTTTCTTGCTTTTTTTTTTCTCCCTCCCTTTCTTTCTTTCTTCCCTTGGCCGACGAATTTGCCAGAATAACCCGGAGGAATGAAATTTTATGGAAAACTTTACTGCGCTCCATCCGCGCCGCTTTACGGAGGGAACTTTTTATCGGACAGAGCTGGAAGGTTTTCGGAAGCCGCGGAGGATTTGATGCGTCCGGCCGATGACGACGCGCCTCCCCTCGGCTTCCTTCGCGTTATCGGTTAAGCGCGATCGCACGGTGCGAAGCTTCCTTTTCTCTTTTTTTTTTTTGCAGGGGAAAGCACGATTCCCAGAGAAAGAGAGAGAGAGAGAGAGAGAAAGGGAGAGAAGAGAGGAGGCTTGAAAGGAAAATTAAAGAAACCTCATTCGTTATCGGCCACGATCGGATTTCCCCTCGATACCATTATTATCGCGAGCTCATCGCAAATACGGCCGCGCGCGGCCGCTTTATTTACCCATAGATGATTATTGAATTCCCTTTGACAACGTCGGGACCATAAATAAATATCGATCCGGCCAAAGTGCCCGGGAAAATTCTGTTTGAAATTACTCTTAATTGAAAATTAAACAAACGCAGCCCCGCCATTATTAACGCCCTACCCTCGGTGTGTCCGCGTTGCCCATTGAAGTTTCCAGCGGTACATCGCCGGCACATAATGCACCAATAACCGTGGCCGTGTTGGCCTCGAAATTTTTCCGCGATCGAGGGAGAAAAAATAGGCGGATACTTGTCGCAACTGGCAATATTCACGCACGAATGGAATTTGAGCGCGGCGGCGCGGCCTGAAAAAGGGCGATTCTCGGTACTTTCGCGGAGCCTCGGTACCGACGCGCGGGAATGCGGCTTTATAAGAAGGGAAAGGGATTAAGCGAGCGGCGTAGATCGTGTCCCGGCGAGGAATCGTTCGACCGCAGGTATCTCAATTTATCTGGAAGCCTTGATGTAAGGCCAGATAATAGACGCTATACGATTATGACGCGTACGATCGTCTCCGCCGTGTGTTTCTGGCCAGGAGCGGAACGATAAACCTCCTCGACGACGTCCTCTGTTCGGTGCTTTGCGTAACTCATCGAGCCTCGTCCCCCCTGTGCGACGCGCTCTTTCTAATTAATCGCTTCAGGACCAGAGGTGGATATCGCGTCTCTCTGTCGAATACGTGACTCAGAGAGATGGATTTGTGTTTCAGAATGTATTCGAGATATTTTTAGATATTTTTCTTTCTACTGTTGTAATTTGGTTTAAGTTTAAGTATTCTTTTTATGGGTTTTTGTGGTTGAAATTGAGAAGTTTGGAATGTGCGATGAGCCGCGAAATATTGTTGAGATAAGATTGTTTTATGAATTATCTATAAGGCTAATGGAAAGCTCAGGTTTATTGATCATTTATAATATCGTTACTACTACTGTGGTTTGTATTGGTAGAATGAAATGAGTTTTTGGTTGTATATGTTGTTTTGTTCGTGTTGTACTGGATAATAAAAGTTAAATCGTTACTCTAAATTGAGTCGCGGCTCAAAATCATTGAGAATCTGGAGAAGACGAATTGGCGCCTGTGTTTGTTGTGCAACAATTATATTGATGATTTAATTTTCCAATAGGGGCTGTTATTGATACAGGTTGCGACGTTTCCATCGCTATGCAATTCGATATATCAAACTATGTAGCAATAAAAACATAATCGACTGTTGAAAAATTAAAGCGTCCATTAATTGAAGATCGTTTAGTAATAACGTTAAATTGTGCTTGCAATAATGTTGTTAATATGCTCGCGTACGCGAATGCTGAGCATTCATATTCCGTGACACGATGTAACGTTAAAATTGATCTCTGCCGACGTGGATGCTGTAACATTCATTGTACATAATTAGTCAAATGTGATATTCCGAGCATTTGGAAAAAACGTGTCTAACCGTAATTTGGATATTACGATTGATTTAAGAGATAAATTAAGAAAAAGAAGACACAACTTTTTTTAGAACACAACTTTGAAATAAAAAAGATAGTTCAGAGTGAAATTCGAATAAACGAATACAACGATCTAAATACCGCACGAAAATCACGAAAAATCTCAGAAAATGCATCGTCATAAAGCACTACGATTTCTTTTTTCAAAGAAATGTCCGATCAGACTTTCTCGTTACTTCCAATCCAGGGATCGACAAGACAGGATTTTTCAACTACTCGAATACCGCTCTACTGCAAACAACTATCTACGTACTGCCAAGTACATCTATGTACAACTAAGATATATGCTAGCTCATCACCAATTCCTAATTGAATCGCCTTCCAAAACCGCTTTCCCCTCAGTTCAGCCCTCGAGGAAAAAATATCCCGTGTATCGCTAAAATTCGGCTCTTTCGAGCAATGCCCTTGTCTATCGCTGATCCAGCGTTAAGGAACTAGCCGATCCGTTTCTAGCGATGGCAAGTGAGAACGGTCGCTCGGCGTTGGCAAAAGCGAGGCGATCAGCGCTGGCCGAGGGAGGGGGCAGCAGCGTCGCTTAAGCCGCCGGTGGAGGAATGCGAGGAGGCCATCTTGGCGAAGGGGGCAACCCCCCTTCTAAAGAGGCCCCGAGGAGCCTCCTCGTAACCACGGGGCCTCCCTTCTTCCTTCTCCCACCCCACGCTCCCAGGCCTCCTTGCATCCCGCGAGGCTCCTGTCCGTCGCCCTCTCGGCCTCGTCCGTCCGTCTCGTCGTCCTCCGCTCGCGGCCCTCGTACACACCTGCATTGATTGGCCCTACGCACGCGAGCGCCGATGTCACAATAATTATTAAAACATTAATCTTCGGCGCTGGCCGGCTGGCTTGGCGTGCAGAGAGGAGGAAAGCGGCTGCGGTTCTTCTTTTTGTTCTTTTTTTTTATATACATATATATTTTTCTTCCTCTTGGATTAATTTTGAGCAAGGACTTCGCTGAGGTCTGTTGGCCTAGGAGAGTGATCGGCAAATTGATCGGTCCAGAGAGCCAAATCGTCAGCGGTGTAAGGGTATTAGATTTTTCTAAATGTCAAATTTACGTGAAATCCGGTTTGGAAGCCGATTAAAACTAGGAACCGGCGATGCGCCACCGCGTGGTCGTTATTCGTGGTGGAGCCGGGGTTCGAGTGGCCAAAGAGCCGCGTTCCGCCGCCTCTTTGGCCCCGGGATTTGCTGTTTAATGTGGATTATGAACCGCGAGAGATAATAGTGTAGGTAGAGACAGGGCCGTGACTAGGGGGCGGAGGTGATTATGGAATAGAATAGAACGTGTATATACGCGTGTTGGTGTGACCTGCACCTGGTGTTTTAGCTGCTTTTTACATACTTGGGTTTTAATTTATTTACTTAAGGTATAACATTGAACTATCGTTCTTTGTAATAGACTGTTATTGTCTTTTTTTTCGTCTCAACGAAAAACGTTTTTCTTTGTTCTTTTGCTTTTGTGATTGCAGAGATTCCATACAGCTTTCATTATCGCGCGGACTATCGATGCTGACTTTTTTTTTCCATCGTTTCAACGTATTATACGATCTACACTACTAAAGTGTCTTCGCTTTCGTCACGGCGCCTAGGATTCATCGCGATCCTAGGAAGTGAAGAGCGCAGCGGTTATGGAAATTATCCCGCCTCGCGATATACCCCAGCCAAGGTGGCGCTGCGTCTCAGGCGCTGATTTAAGAACGCGCTAGGTTTACGATCCTACGGTCAAGCTGGCACCCTCCAAGTATTCCCGCCTCGCGAATATGCATCCTCCCGCTTTTTACCTCGCAGGTGCGCCGTGAAAATGGATTGCTCCTAGTCGGGAGTCGAAGTTTGAATCGTCGTTTGAAAGGCAAATTTTATGTGAATTCTTGCACCCTTCAGCGCCGCTCAGAGGAGTGGAAACGCGTGTACGCGTGCCATTACCGGCCATAAACGGAATTTATGCGACGCGAGTGCTCTCGGGTAATTTCATTCTCTCGCCCGGCTAATAACGGAGAAATCAATCTCGCCGGTCGATTTTCCTTGGGAGTGGAAAGCCCAAATAAGAATACCAGTTGGGGTTCGAGCCCGAGGAAAAGTCCCACGGTTTCCTCGAACTTTCGTCCTGGCCGTTTGAAAGTCTAATTCTCCATCGACCTCGTACTCTCCTCTCCCCCCTTTCTCTGTCTCTCTCTCTCTCTCTCTTCATCCGTCTATCTATCCATCCATCTCTCACTCCATTGCTATTCTCTCGTACGTAGAACAGCAGTGACATCTTTGCATGCGCCAAGGCGGTGGATGGCGCTGACAGGAGTAGGCGAAGGTGCACCCGAGCAAACGCAGTAGGTACGCGTGTGAGAGGGTACTTACGAACGGCTAATGCTCTCGGATTTATCTTTGGAAGCGTAGATACCGTAGGTAGCCGAGGTATTGAAGGTGCACGCATCTCGAAGGCTCGAGGTCTGTTTTTGGACCCTACACTTGGATTTACAGTGTCGCAATTGCAAAGAGTCCCGTGAGATGAGACTCAAAATGGAAAAAAGGCCACTCGCTTCGGTTCATCTTTTTTAGTTCCATTCAATTTTAAATTAGTTTTTACGAGCTGTGAGGCTCTTTGGTTAATGGTCCCTCAGAATCTATGATACAGATATACAACTTACTAAATACATTTAAAAGAGAGGAAGGAGGAAGATAATTGCGATTAACTCTTAACAGTCTTCCTAGAAATTTCAACAAACCAGCGCGTATATACCAGCGAAGCCCTGGAGGTCATTTACCCTATACACCACCCTCTATACATAACCCTATACCCTACACTAATCAATAAAAAACAATTTTTAATCGCACCCCTATTTTCCATCAAAACCACTTCTCCCCTGAATTTTCACCCTTTAGATCTTCCGCTCGATCTCCAGTCTATCTCTAATCTCTCATCATCGTTACCAGAGAAAGGAGTTAAGGCGATTTTACTGCACGAGCAATCATTCATTTAACCTTCTCCTTTAGACCTTGAGAGACGCCTCGCTACCGTTGGTAGCGAAAGCCTGTGGCTCGATTTTACAGTACGAGCAATTATTTATTTTACTGCACTCGTACATCGCGACGCGTAAATCCGCCATTGCACTCCCATCGTGGCAGCGGAGGGACACACGCTGGGCCACCGCTTCATCCCCCTGCGCCACGAACTGCGGCCCGTAAAACAGGGCGCCGTGGAAAACGGACGAAAGCCCGGGAGTGCCTGCTGGGAGAAAAACGCCTCCTAATCCCCGCAAGTGCGCCTTGCCCGGCGTTAAGTGATACGGTTTGCGATTCTTCCCAGCGAGAAGCCTGCCTCCACCCCTGCGGGAGTTACGACACCGGTGAATCCAGCGGCTGCGTGCGCGCCGAGGAGTACATTTATCTCGGCCAGCAGCTCGCTTGTAGCAATAACCCGTGATTCTCGCGCCGCGAGGAGGAAGAGGAGAGGAATCCAGCGACAGGAATACCAGGGCGGTGTCACGGCGCCGACCTGGAAGTCCTGTCTGGCGATATGAGTCCCGAAAATTCATATCGCCCCCCCCCCCCCTAAAAGTCCCGTTGGGCGAAATTAAAATAATACGAGGCGCGACGCGCTTCTGGAAGCTCGAGATATCTTGGGATCTTTCGTGGAGACTCGAATTTCTCTCGCGGGCTTTTTTTTTTTTCCATGGAATAGAAGTTTTGGAAGTTTAGTACTGGGAGTCTTTTCTTGGGTATATATTGTATTCTCCAAGAGAATCGGGAGATGAGGGGTTTGAAAGAGGGTGTTTCTTTCGATACCACAAGTTTAGTGGGTTTTGTAATATGAGAATAGTGGGAAATGGATGAGGAGGTAAAAATCCAGGATTGTAATTCTCGAGGACTGAGTTGGATTTACGACGGAGCCGGGGACTTTTTTGTACGAAAATTCGAAGAGTGATTTATACCGGAATAATTCCACGCGGGACACCGTGGCTGTCGGGTGTGCATTAACGCGTTGTTTTTTGCCGCTCTCGAGCGGAAAGAAAGACGGTATCGGCTTATCGATATTCTGCCAAGCTCGAGGATTATCATCGGCTGCGCGGCGCATCGCTGCGGTAGACGCGGAAGACCGTGAACGACGCTTACGCGGTGCTTTCGCTCGACGATATCGCGCTTCCTTATTGCAATTAGGAGGGATAATTTCAGGTCGAAGCACGCGCCCCCTCGCTCGTTTCGCGAGACACTAAAAGCGCTCGTATCCTCGCGGAAGGCCTACAAAATGCGGCTGCACGCCCTGAGAATAGCACGCTGCTCCACCATCTTATGCATTTTCAGTCCTAAAAACCTGGACTCGCTGCTAACGATGCGACGCGTGAAAGTCTTTATCCAAACGCGAGGCAATAATTCTCTGCAAAGGGAAATACACGGCTAGCAATACATCGAACAGCACCCGGAGCATTACATACGTAGATTTAATCAAATATATTCCATATTTTTCGATAAATGGCCGACAAGGATTAATAAATAAATACGATGCACATTTTTGTATTTAGAGACACTCGTTACCAAAACAGATTCTAAAATCCATTCTCGATGTGTTTGCTTTTAAAACCAGGAGGAAGAATCGAGATGAAATTGGGTTCGTGGGGTTGTTGAATGAAAAAACAGAGAAAACGGTTTAGTTGGCTAGATGGATAAAAGCGCTTCGCCGTATCTCCGGCGACGTTGCGCGAACTATTGCGGAAAGACGAGCACGCGTGGTCCTTATCATAATTATCGGCAATAATTTCGTAACCGTTCGTGGCTCGAAGCTACGAGAGCGGCGTACTAAAAGCAGTCGCTCGATGGATGCAGGATGTGCTCCCATTCTCCTGCACAGCCTGCAAAATGTATCTCGGAAGTACCTCTAAGTACCGGGGTGAAACCCGCTCCGCGGAATTACGTCATGGGTACCGCGTTACGGTCGTTCTAATTGTTCAATAAAGTGCTGGAAGAAGGATGGTTAACCTTAAAGGAGGATGCCGGGGAATTGGAGACGAGAATTGCGCGAGGAATCGGCCAAATTGCGCGTGAAAATGCAAAACAACGTGGGTTGGAAAATTAGCGCTCGACCTTCAAGGTCAGAAATTGTCGGTTAGCGGTGATCATTTGGAGGCTCTCTGGTCGAGAATGCAGGGTCTCTTCGCGGAGTACAAAAGAGTAGAAGCAGTCTAGATGCGTTACAGGATGTATTTTTTTTTGTTAAGAAGAAGTAGTAATTCTTGGTGTAATAAAGCAATATTCGTACGCTTATTTGATACTCTATCTGATTTTATAGAATTAGAATTCTGATCGACTACATCGATTGTTTGTATGGAGTATTAATGTTTGCTCACCGGTATGTGATTATCAAAGTGATTTCTGAATTATAGAATTACATTAAATTGATATCAGAAAATGATAAAGTTTGAGGTAATAAATTGTATCGTATTCAGAAAATTCGCGTGAGAAAAAATCGTACGCTGAAATAAATTAAGAGAGACACCGTTTCTCCTCGAAAACCCGGTTTATCCTATTCAAGACGCAACTACATTCACGATTCACGATCTTCGGATAATTTAATTTCTCCCACAAATTACTCAAATCATTTTACGATCTACCAAGCCAATCCCTCGGTACATTAACCGCGTGGGAAAATAGTAAATTTATCGGTACAATTTATGCCGTCCTTTCTTTTCGAGCAAATCGAAGGTTTTAAGATGCAGCTTCCAACTCGCGAACACTGATTATAGGCGATTCAGCGAGGATCCTCGCTCGTAAAGCCGCAACCGCGTAATAAGAGCTAACACTCGCACTTACGCTATATGCACCCCGCTCGCATGTACCTGCACACGTGGAAGCCCAGCCCACGGTGCATCTCCGGCACGCACGGGGCCGAGACCAGCGGTGGATTACATCGTAACCCACCCCGTGGATTCGGTAATGCATCTGATTGAATATTCGGGGCGGAGAGTGGAGAAGACACCCGCAACGCTCCCCGGGGACTAACTGCGGCCCTCGCGAGGAACAACGACCCCCACGTACTTACACCGGGTCCATTTTAAATGCTCAGGGGTTGCCATGGGTGGTGGCTGCTGCAGGAGGGCGAACAACGAGTCATCGCGCTCACCGGATTATCGTTTATTGGCACACTCCACGCGACCTCCCTCTCTCTCTCTCTCTTCCATTGCCTTTCTCTCTCTCTCTCTCTCTCTCTCCTCTCATTCTCCACGCCACCCCGCCCGCTTGTATACCCGAGATACGTGTGAGTATCCTTGGGAACACGTACGGGGTGGGTTCGAGTAAACGTTATGGTTAGCTCGAGAAAGCGAATCGAGGACCCTCTAGAGACACAGACAGGAAGGGAGGTGGGGAGGTGACGAAGCGGCTTCGTTTATTTTACGTTAGAGTATCGACCTGGAGATTTTCCACCGAAAATAGATTGGCCGCGATCGTGTAACTTATAAAAACACAAGGCGCCCTCGTATCTCGTTGGTCCACGCTTACCCCACACCACACTGATATATATATA
>JBCFXI010001222.1:0-66811 GCA_038496175.1 Ampulex compressa
ATATATAAAATTAACACAAATGTTTGTAAAAATATACACAATAAGTGCGCGCAACAAACGTAGGAACGCAATAAAAAAAGACAGAAAAAGACAGAGAAAAAAATGATCCCATGTAATCCCAGCTCCATTACTGTCAGTGTGACGCGCGCATAAATATTAAAAAAAAAAAAGGAAGAAACCAGGAAGGAATATCAAGGATCTCTGCGTCAAAATCGTGGAGGATCTCGAAAAATTCCAAGATCGGGTAATTTTTCTAAGAGACGAGCAACGGGTCATCTCGAGCGGTTCAGTAGCTTCAGCGTTAAAGCTCCGTTAAAGCGCGACACAGGGCGCGACACACTTGGGTTTCGGGAACGCGCTTGGCCGGGGCGAAGCCCCACACATGCTGGCAGGGGTAAATGTTTAATGTCGAAAGCAAAGCGCAAAGGACTGCCCGGGGAACGTGGCGCGACAGTCGGCACCTCGTGCGCGTACCCGACATATTCGCTGGCCCGGTTAACGCGGAATAACGCTTTATGTCGCGAATAAACTTTCCGCCTGTACGCATCGATGCGGTGCTTTGACGAGCCTCCCGAACGGCCGTTATGTTTGGTAATCCGGCAAATTGCTTTTTAACCGGTTGGAAAGGTGGAAAGTCCACGATGAGTACCCACCACGTTCGCAGCAGCGACGTAATTTCGCCGCCGCGCGCTGTACGAGCGAGTGATCGATCGGCTTTAACAATTGGACCGTTTATTTTGAGAGTGAGCTAAGTTTGTTTATATTGAAATCATGATATTTAAGAATATGCGTTTGGATGGAGTTAAAAAATATACGCGTAGAATATCGATGCGTTACTCCACTTAAGTGTATCGAAGAGAGTTAGATTTACCATTCATATTAGGATAATAGCGACTATTGAGCGGATAATATGTGTTTTCTTGCCACAAATGGAGCTGGGCTACTTTAAAAATAAAGGGCTCAGTCAAGGAATGCTTATGATGCTCCTAAATGATTGTGCATCAATTTTTCGTACTGACCACAGATCCGTGGTATCGTTAGAAGATGTGATTTGTACGTTTTCGTGAGCTCGAGCGCGGAGAAGGATCGATCGATCGATCGATTGGAATTCTGTATATTGACAGGGATGATCGAGGAGAGGGGAGGAAGTGGGAACGTGAGGCTGATGTTTAAATAATACGACGGTGATTTGATGATGGACGGACAACCTTTTTGTATCGCGAAAGAGAACTCATTTCGAAGGTATTCTGCGCTATTGGCATTTCTGTTAATGGACATCACTCAGGGACGCGACGGGCCAGTGAATAATTCTGTATATGCTACGAATTCGGTCGTTTGGCACAGCGCTAAATTGGTGTGCAAATTCGGTAAGCGATATAGACTATCAAGCAGGCAAAGAAACGGGACTTTATCGTGATTACTCGGAAATTATACCATAAGTACCGTACCTATTCCTTTAAGGACATTCGCATCAAAGGAATTCACCTCAACCGCACTGCAAACAAAAGTGAAAATTGATGGAAGATCGCAGGTGCTTCGAGAATACTCCTGCACAATCAACAAATTTCACGTCGGTAATTTAATTAGGGCTCGCCTCGTAGGCCCTGATACGGTTAATATTACGCAAGAGCACTGTAATAGATCGTTATTGCATGGCTCTCGTGACTCGTTAATTTGTTCGATAATTCTAAGACCGTGGACATGGAATAAAGCAACTTCCTACGCCCACGTGCTAAATAAGGAGGGTATCGGGACTGCAGATACTTTTCGGAAATACTTTGCCAGAGTTGTTTTCATTAGCATCAACCAAGGAAGATTTATGCCCCAAGTTTGCCACGCCTCTTGCGGCGCATTTCGATGATTTAGACGAGGTAAACAGTTTTAATTTAAATAACGACCCTACGATTTTCCCCAAGTTACTGCATTCCGCTATGGCCTCCTTCCTACACTTCCCCCGAACACTTACAAGTTTAAACTGCAAAAGAATATAGAGCGCCTCCTACCTTTGGATTCATTATCCTGTTACCCGATCGATAGAGCATCGATTACCGTACACTGTGTTCACGTGCGCCAATTAAACCACCAAAACAGTTCGGCGACTCGATTTTCGGAATTAAGAAACGAGGCAGGAACTGTGTAAATACAGATTTCAATTGCAGACAAAGAGAAGCGGCGCGAAAGGGAGAGACGCGCGTTAAAGAGAACTGTTCCGAGGCATTCATCGCAGAATCTAAAAGTATTATATGTTCCCAGATCGGCGCCGTTTTTCCACGAGTGGAAGTTTTCAGCCTCCTCGGGCAAAGCCGACAACGGCTTAACCGTTTTCCAATTACCATTCCCTTTCTCTGCCGCTTGAGTTTTCAGAAGCCAGATTGGCATTCGGATCCTACGGGCAATTCCTTCTGATCGTGAACCGATTCTCCCTCGAGGCCACCATTTTGCACGTGGCCGGCGCACTTCCGCTTTGCAAATTTTTGCACAGAGGCGTACGTAAACGGGACAAACGGGCGAACCGAGTCGGGCTCACTTTCCGTAATCGAACGTTCGATGTAACCTTCCATTTTAACGGCTGCCGACCGCTCACGTTCTCTGCTAACGACGAACTAAGTCCCGGCTCTCTCCTCGGTACGAGGTACATGTCGACGTCGAGGCCTTACCCTGAGGCATACTAACGAGCAGCTCTTCGGAATATCCCGCGCTTGTTTTTATGGAAATCTCTTCATCGTCCGCAATTAACATTTTTCTACGCGCTGCTTTTTATGTAGTCTATAAGACCATAGGACGTGTCGATTAGGATAAGAATAAATGGCGAGAAGTTTCCTATTAGTTTATCGCGCTTTGAATCAGTCGCGTTTTCTTTTCTTTCTTTTTTAAGTTTTAAAAAACTTATTTTTAAGAAATTTGGCCTATCGTAGATGCAATAGAGCTATGTTATATTTGCGAATTGAAATTTGCCTAGAATACGGTTACTGATTTAACGATTCGGTGGTAATTACTGGTATGAGGTAGAATCAATTTAATATTATCGATTCCTCTTAAGTATAGGTGTATGTAAATTGATATTAATATCCGGGAACGTATTAATTGACGTAAAAATAATTTATGGCGAACCTCTCTATCGATTAATAAAGATCGACGGTAATGTCGTCGGCCACTTGGATTATACGATTAGATATCGTTAACCTCCCGCGCAATACGTCGGGCTAGAGCAATTGATTTTCTTAATTGCTCGATGTGGCCATCGAACGAAAACTACGTTTTAGTTAAGGTGATTTAAGAAGCGGAAATCGTTAGGTAGAGCACGACGGATGCGAGTATCAAGATGTAATTACCTCGCGGAAAGGGCGTAATTGGTTTTCTATGTCTTTCGGCGAACTTTGTGGAATAATTATTAGAAAATAAACGGTCTGCCGCGGTGAGGGTGCCTATGAAATTATCCCGGCTAAATTAATCCTTCACCCTCTTTCTGACGGACGAATGAACAGCGCGTTCCGCGTGTTTATGATAAAAAATTTCTGCCTTCTCGTTATAATAATTATTATAAAAGTTATAAAGGAATTAAAAAGTTGGCATCTTTTTTTTCATTCAACTTCAACGATGAAAATTAACATATAAAATTCTTGCTGTTGCTGTATAAATTGTCTTGCTGTTAAATCACGTTAAACCGTTTTTTTTTCCAAATCATGAATTTTAATAAATCAAGAGTCGATCAATTATATTTAAATTCTGCTCCGCTTCCTCAGGGCATAACCTTACATACACGCACAAAATGAAGTACGATTAAAATATCAAAATCGATAAGAATTGTCAACTGTAATGGGTTAACGAGGGCTAATAAGGATGTCTGTTACACAATCTTATTAGATGTTGTTAAGTATGCGGATAAAGATGGATCAGCAACAACTTCACGCAATTGTGAAAATCCCTTTTTGTTCCAGTACTACGTGCAGTAGCTGCACTCGTGTATGTAAAGAGTGCACGATGCTCGATAAACATGCAGATAAGCTCCGACATACCCTCACGAATCGTGAATTGCCACGAGTGAAACTTCGTAAATGGACATATTAGCTAAGCTCTACTTAATCATCCTCTTGGCCCATGTCATTAGCCTCTTGCTTCCTTTACTAATTATGCGCTCAAGTGTCCTCCCTGGAATACAGGCTTAAAGGATTAAAGGGTACGATTAGTTAGCCGGCTGAGAATCTGGCGCATCGACAAACTGGCGTGTTTATCCTCGTTTTGGCCTTCCTACTAACGTACTTAACCAAATTAACATCCACTTTCTAACGTCAAAAAATTTAGTGGAAACACTCTTTTAGATTGGAGGCTCCCGGTTAGCGTCAGAACGCTCATTCTCGTTCTCCTTTCAACTGTTAAGTCAATTTGTCAATGAATGTTCAATAAAAAGTGCGTCATTCATCGTCCGTAAAAATCGACATATACAGTAACAGGGTGGAGGTGTTACAATCTATCCCAAACATGTCGCATTAGAATGTCACCAAAAGTAATACGCAAAACGTCGAGCGAAATGAAAAAATTGAGGAAAAACGAAGAGCGAAATAAGATCATGACATTTATACGGCCAAAGCCATTGTCAATCTTTCCGTAAAGTCAAATCGAGATTTATACTTTGTGCGGCCGTTGGAAAAATGGAAAAATCTCACGACTAATTCGATTCGAAGCTGCAGCGCGCTCGGAAAAGGAACATGCATCATCGTCATAGAATTACGAGCGAGGAAAGACAAGGACTGTGTTTGCGTGGGGGAGAAGTACGTCAAAAGGAGGAAGGCATTATTATATTGTCTGCTCTCCAGGTGGATGTAATAAAGTCGTGTAACTTTGAGCTCTCTATCTAGTGAGCCGAACGTTTTTTTTCGTTCTTTATATCATTACTACGAGGGTTAATACGTGCGAGGGTTAATCGGGCTTATTCCTGTATAGGGGGAAAAAACGCTGATGGATCGCGTGAGCCGCTCGTCAAGAGCAACGGAGATCTCGTAGCGTTGAAGCTCAAACGAATCCCTCGTCTGTCACGCGCACGCTCGGTCCCTTCGAACCTCATTATCTGCAAAGCAACCTCGTTGTCTGCAACAAGAAACGCAAGCGTATTCCCCACGTCACTCGACAACGACGCGGACGTTGAAGCGAAAGCGCGACTCGCCGATGTCTGGCCCGCATTTTATTATTTCACGCCACGATCGCGGTTAAGCAGATCTAATAGCATTCGAAGCGACGGCTTTAATCCACGATCGTCGCTTAAGAGAGTCAAATTTGATGTGCTTTCTTATTCTCATTAACCAACTTCCTTATTCTTATTAACTCTTATTATCATTAATCAACTGACGAACGGTGCGTCGCATCGAAGGTTTCGAAATAAAATCTGATAATCGATCCATGATGACTCCTTACCGCTTGCTCGATGGCATATGATAATTGGAGAATAAAGTGGTCCATACGAGCATTGAATAGTACCCGGATGTTGTGCATTTTGGTATAGAGGAAAATTATTCCTTATTTCATACATTTTATTCTCCAATTATACAATCTGATAAACCAGCAGGGGAGGCAATTTTTTATACTCTTTGATTATAACCAATATCAACACCAGGCTCGTTTATCATTATTACGTGCGAATAAGAAAGAAAGATCAAACCTATATAAATCAAGAATAATACATAGCAAGTTCCACAAAGACAATTTTCCACTTTTACAAACACACTCCTCATAATCATCGAATCAATATTATACTGGTCCAATTATTCTCTCCAGCTCAACCCCATCCTCTCCGCCTGTCCTGTCATCGGTTCTCAGACTCGCCTAAACCGTCGATTTTTCGCAGCTCCGCTTATTAAGGGGCCGTCGTATAAATAGCAGCCGCACCGGGACACCCGGCGTCGCGGTTATTCCTAACTTCGGCCGTGCTAATTACACGCGAGGCAGGCTCCATTGTTCGATCGGAAATGCAAGGACACCGCGCGAGAAAGGATTAAGGCACACCGTGTCCCTCCATTCCCCGTGATTGCGGGCCTCTGGGAAACCCGCTCATTTGGCCTGCGGAACTGTCCGCCGCACTGCTAACCTACGGCCCGTAACCGCACGGCAAGGTCGGAGTGCAGCAATTAACGTAAACGCGGCAGCTGGTATTAAATGCAATAAATATCGATGCCACCTTGCCTGGTGCCGTGGTAGTTTCGCCCCTGGCATCGAGGTTTCCCTACAGCCGGCCGGACGCGGCCCGTGTGTGATCCAAATTGAAATAAACAATCGGCCCGATGCAACGATAATCCCCCATTGGAAGCTACAGGGGGGACATAAAAGTAGCCGGCTACCCTAATGGAAACTTTGCGCGACGAAGAAAATGTGCTTTGGGCTTTAACGCAAACATACGCTCGGCCGGACATTTTTCGTGCAGCGCTGCCTCGGACGATAATACTTGGCGACTTGGCTGTCCCGGACGTGGAAGGCATCGTTCTAAATGGAAGTGGAAGCGTGCTGGATTTCTTCGAAGGAACTCGCGTTCGCGACGACGCCCCGACGCTTCTCCCCGCGATGATTAACTTGGATGTAACGTTGGTAGGTGGATTAATGTGCACAGCGAAGGAATCAGATTTGGATAGAGGGAAAAGAGGAATTTAGAATACGTTGTGTTATTTAGTATTGAATTATTATCCTCGGAGAATGATGTAATTGTAGTAGCTTGAAGAACATATTCGCGTTGTTCGAGAGTCTTGCGATGAGTTTTCTTTTTTTTTTATACTATGCAGCGATGGATAGAGGTGCGTATTAAGAATGAATAGGATATCCATATATTTTTTAACTACTTGATTATATCCGCGAGATGAAGGATCGAAGCAATTCGCGGGTGGACCGAGTCGGCCAATTCTCCACGATTATCCGCGTTTTGTTTATCTTCGAGTTCCGCCCTCTCTCGCTCTGATTAAGTACTTTAGGATGGAGGAGGCAAAGTCAAAAATTGGTTCGTGAACCGGTGGAGGAAGTGAATTCAGAGTCAACGGCGGGTGGGTTATTCCGGGAAGCGAACCAAGTAACTACGTGAGCCCACCCTGTTGGCTTCAATCTGCTTCGTGCTGAGCGAGCGAGGTAATGTACGCAGGAAGATTGGCTACCAGTTTTCTTTTTCAAAGCTATGCGTCAGGCAAATTGGGATTTCGAAGGCTGTGATTTAGAATTTTTCCTACCGGCCCGCATTTCCCTTTTGGACAGATACGACTGGCCTCGTGGATTTATATCGCGGATCACCTGTTACTCGATTCCCAGATTTATCCGACGGAAGCAGAGTTTGATGTGCGAATGCCAATGAACGGATCGAGCAGATCGGGGGAATCTGCAACGGTCGCACAGTGTTCTGAATCAAGTCAAGGTCGATTTAGGGAATATCCAAAGACGCGAAGATCTAAAAAATTAACTTAACGCTTCATATTGTGGTTACCTTCGCGTTTAAACGTGAACGATACTTCGTTGATCTGCACGAAGGAAACGAATGTACAGAGTGCTATTTTGATGAGAAATTTCTGTAAGGGAATCAAGGGGATGGAAGAAAGTTGTCGACGAGCTACAATTTATCTTAAGCTTCGACGAGGAAAACGGGAGGATGATTCGAAGCTTGTTTCAAACCGTAGGCTCTTTGTTAAACGATCGTGAAAATCGACGTCAAAGCTGAGACGGGCAAATGGACAAACAACTTTCGCTATATATTACCCCGAAGTAACCATATTTGTGGCACACGCGAGAGGCAGGGCACGTAACTTTTTTCCCGAGAATGTTGGAGTGTACGTGCCAGGAATAAAGTTATTTTATCTGCGAAGTTCGCGAGTACGGAATTCTGCGCGCATAATTTACTCTGGGAGAATCTGACGATGACTTTGACACGCGGGATTCTCACGTACACAGGGGCACCATTCCCGGCGATTACGCCGCCGGGGTGACGTCGAAATTATTTTGCATTCTCGACACTGAGATAAACACTCGAATGGAACTAAATATATATATATATATTCACTTGCAAAATAAAAAATATATATATACACTTTCAAATATATATATTTAAAATAAAATGTATATATCCGATTCGAGGAACATCGATAAGTTTATTGTGGCGGATACTTTAGTTTAGTATTCAGGAAACACTTTATTAACCTCGACCCGAGGATTTAAGGATATTTTTCGTGCTCGTAATACGCTATATAATTCTAATTTTCATATGATAAAATTATTAATAGGATACTTCCTAAATCGACGACGGTGTCGATCAAACTGTTTCATCAAAGATCGTAATCTAAATAAAACGAATATTCAAAAATGGCATACGAATTATTTTCCACAAACACTGAAAAAGTATCGTTTGCTTCCATTCCTTGATCGACAGCGCGTGATCAGAATACGAGGATACGGTTGTTTGAGGCCTAAAGAAAATACCACATCAATCACTCCTTATTATAAAACAATAATCCAGTCGAAATTTTCGTTGGCTACGGTCCGCGTTACTCCATGCTCGTGGGCAGTATTTCCTCGCGTACCGTGTCCGCCTCTCTTTCTTCGTCCGCTTGTTTATTTATTCAGTTAGCCTACCCCGATAAATCCAGCGAGCCGACGTCAATTGCGGAGTCATGCGATCAGCGGCAAAATTAATGTTGCATTTCCATCGCACGAAGATGCATCGTAATTGGGTTTAAGTGACTTCCGTTTCCTATTCGACTATCCTTGCGCCGTCACTGTACGTCCGTAACACGTCCGTGGCTGTAGCTCAATTATTACGCTACGGTCTTCCACTTGGCCAAGCGTTAAACGTATTTCAACCTACGGACGCTACAGAGGTGCTGCGATAAGGTGATACTGTACGACATCGCGACCGTTATGCAACTTTACGAGCTAATCCTATTCGGACCAATTGATTACCTAACGCAGCATGAAGCACGCTAACGGCCCTGCTGGAACCAAAATCAGGAATTAATGGCTCTTCGCGCAAACCTCCGGCTATCGCTGCTAAGAGTTGCAAGGATGGAGGGTGACAAAGACACGGCAAGTCTGTTGCGAATACAACGCTTCCCGATATGCCAATTCCGTGAAATTGCCCATCGACTTGATATTCTCCCGCTGCGCAGGTGCTCCGATATCGGAATTAATCACGGTGCACGTAATGTTTTAGATACTAACCCAACTGCCACTTTTAAAAGTCAAATGTCACACGTGTCCCCGTTTCATTTCCAGGATCTCGTGTGTCCCCGATCGGAGTTAATATTACATTTACGAATACGCTGCAGTTATTCCGTTCAACGCCGAGCTCGTCGATTTCATGTTTATGCATGGAATATTATGCATGTTTATAAATGGAAAACTTCGTGCCCGGCCGAACAGTGGGCCGAATTAAAGTCCGCAGGAGTCGCGTCGATTTCCAACGAGACGAAACGAAAGCACGAACTTATTACGGTGCGCAACTTATCCGCAAACAAATCGTCGTGCAGTCTTGTCGTTTACGGATTAATCGGGAAAGCGCGTTTGAACTAGAGGCGCGAGTATCGAGCGATCCTTTTGATCGCAAGCGTCGGTGTTTTCAATGCACATTATCTCCAATTTCGGGGAACACCGGAGTCAGCATAGTCGATTGTGCGTGAATCGCAGCAACCGTCTGGCGCCATCGACGTACCACTTGCCGGTCCCGCTGATTCTATACGGATTCGAATAGAATTAGAATTAATTACATTCGGACCAATTGATTGCCTGGCATGTCATGGAGCGGCCAATCACGACAGCTGACTCTGCGCTCCAGGATGGATACTAATCTCTACATCCGAATTGGCTGCTTTACACGACCTGTCTCTCAGGTCATACCAGAGTTTCCGGAACGTTTGTACACAGGAACACCGCTTACTCCATTATATCTACTCGATCGAGCAGAGTGCGCGAACTAAAGGGCCGCGCGCCAGCAATGGGCGAGGGAATGAAAAATCCGTCGCGTTACGAGTTACAGCCGGAAGAAAACATTTTTCCATGCCCCGGCAACTACTCCGATATTTATTGGCCCGTTTTTAGCGCACCCCTTTAGAAATTTGCTTCGCCTCGAAGCTCCACGTCGCGCCCCTCTTTCTCGATAAATTGCGCACTCCTGAAGGGATTTGAAATACCGCACATTTCGCGAGAAGAACGGACGAGCAATCGAAGACTCCGTTAGGAAACGCGATGGCATACATTGTCGATTATTACGAGTGCGCGTAGTTTCCAGCTCCTATGCTCGACTCGGTGGATCCTCTGTCAGCGACCTGCGTAATCTAAGCTGTCACCCAGTCTATGGAATACGGAATCCTGCGAGCTTTACGATGTCCTCGACTGCACGACATATACGCTGCGCAGGGACTATATTTGTCCATAAACACCGATCATATACCAATTGGCCAACATGGCTGTAAGTAAATAACGACAGCTGGCTAAAAGCGATCGTGCTTGAGAATCGCGATGAAAATCAGATAGCATGGTCAATTTTGGAAAGCCCTCTCGTAGAACGACCATACCCCGAAACTACGTAGAAGCTCGAATTGTAGAGGAGCAGCTGGACAAGCCGTGCAGTATTTCAAGAAAGAGAAAAATGACGCTGACAATGTCGGGATAGACCGTTTGAAAAATAGATGAGATTCTTATGCACAGACGGCTGCGCCGCTCGGCGTGTCTCGAAAGAGAATGGTTAAAGTGTAGCATCAAGTCGGACTACGCTCGAGTAGCCTGGGAAATTTGGAACGAGTTATAAGAGATTATTAAAGCATGGGAATGCTAAACTTTGCGGGGGAGCGTATACTAAAAAGTTTTGGAGTATTCACCGCGCCACCGACTCGCGGAGCCGTCTTGGAGTAGACACTAAACCCTACCAGACTCGACATAAACCCGAGGCTTGTACCAGGTGTTGAAGGCACCCCGAGATAAAATTGAGGTCATCTATGTACATCTGCTTTTCCTCGTAATTGGTATATGGCGTACCGTGATTAACCGTAAAATACGTATACTTTCTGTCGGTAATGTAAATCTGTTAGGAATACAAATATTTTCTCAACGCTGTGAGCGAAATCTAGCCGTCTTGGAAATAACAAGCTGCTTAAGGTATAAAATGAAGGCTAACCGCTAGCAGTACGCACGTTAATGTATTCCTCTGCATAAATTACAGAGAGATAGAGCATCGACTTTTGCCTCGATTCGGTTAATTTTAGTTAATCCAGTTCAATATGGTTAATTCGGTCGATCAGGTTAATTAGATCCTCCCCGATTTGAGGCTACATAATAAAAGGGATCGTTGTTGAAATTCATGTTCAGATTACTTCTAACCGCTAACATTTGAAAATCAGAGTGTAGCGGCTCCGGAATTTAGGAATTCGGGGAATTATTCCCTGCAAAACTGCCTTTGCCCGAATATCATCGGCTAGCTAATATAGCACATTCCGTCGACTTTTCGCGATGTTAAATCGCGTTGAAAATTCCAAGGGTTATAACCCGATTGATCGAAACTTGGCGAGCGCGCGGACTTTTTTCCCCGACTCGACTGCTGCGTAGGCTAACAAAAGACGTCGGCGCGATGACTCGGCTATATATGCATCGCCGTAATTTCAGTCTCGCGCGGCGATAAAGGCAGACACAATAAATATCGCTTTCCAATCTCAAGCCCCGCCGTGCGATTCCATTCTGGAAGGCATTCGCGTACGTATCGAGCGATTGCAATGCCAACGTTTCGAGGCGAAGAGTATTGGACCGGTGGACCCTCATTCGCGAATGGATTTTGGTATATCTCAGTTTGGTAATCTTCGCTGGCCTGCGGAGGGTCCAATCCTCTTGACCACTTGGCCCCGGACTTGGCCGAACAATGTCTAACAAGAGGTGTGCACAACAAACGCCTCATCGATTCTTCCCCTCGCGTTTCCGTTTCATTTCCAGCATTGCTCGCCGAGATCGTGGGGGTTATTGTTAGAATCTACTCTTCGCAATGGTCCTGGGGCCACCTTGTTTCCAGTATGTACGTAAAAATATCCAATGGAAAACTTCCAGAGGCGGACCTTCGACGCGGGGTTGTTTCTATGAAAATCCGAGCTTACGCGAACTACAAAGGCGGAGAAATGATCGAGGCGGTGTCCGCGAATGGTCCGGTTTACGGTATTGATATCGCATGGAAAAATCCAGAGGCGGTGCGCGGCTTCCTCACGTCCTGCATGTGGAAGCCCTGCTTTTCTAGACCCAACATCGCGGTGCCTCCTTTCGCCCCTTTCTTCCTTGCATTCCCCTCGCGAGATGTCCGAGGCATTGCACGCGATGTTGCGGCCGGTGATACCGTGACTTTCGAGCACAATACGGCAGCCAAGTTTTAAAGTCGATACGTATAAAGGAGACCATAAGCCACGAACCGTAAATCGAGCGTGCTACGCTTCTGGACTCGCTTGTCGTGGTTTTTGCTACACGGAAAGTCCTCTCGGCGCGTGATTCCAATATCACATTTGTCCGCGTATCGCGATGCTCGTTCTGACAGTCTCTGCGCCGACGTAAGACTTAAAATCAGAGGCGATATCGGATATTGCATTCCGGGACTTTTAGTAGGATGAAACGTACGCGAGGACAGCCCGGGATATTTCGAGGCAATTTGCTCGAAAAATAAACAGGAGCTCGTCGAGCGCGCTGCCTCAGAGCTCGGCTATAAGCCTATTATTCGTACACGCTCGTTTCTCCTGAGCATAAATTTCATAGTATTTAATTCGCGAATTACCGGTCGTCTCTTGGAAAATAATTAGTATTAAGCGCGAAAATACAGAGAAAATATTATCCCACGGTTTTTAATATACTCGGTATGTTTGGCATGCAGCTCTCTTTCCCTTAGGATATTTTCATAAACTTACCAATGCATCGGACGTTTATGTGCCAAACGCTAAAAACCTCTCTTCTCCTTTCGTTTATTTTTCACGCGTATCTTTCAATATCGCCCAAAATACGATTATCGCGTCTGCTCTTTCAAACTTAATTCCTTGCCACCGCTCGAGGTTTATTTCGCGCTATTAATGCCTACACGTGATTAAAGCACGACGCGAAAACTTGACGCTCAACGACACTTAAAAGAGCGTCCGTGTGCGCGATTTATAATCGCACATTCCAATTCATTCTTTCAATTCGTCGGCCGCTTCGCCGTATGCCATTTATAACCGAACGTGCATTTAACGGCCGTAAAAGGAAATGTACGTGCAGGAACATGTAGCGCAGTGCTTAGGACTGACAGATACAGAGTACCGCGTACAAGACGACTAATCCCTGAATACATGTGTCGTTGCCGCAGATCGCTTATATGGTCACATACGTGCGTGCAATTGTGCTAATGTCCACATGCACGCGATACGCTTGGTTCTTTGGGATTAGCTTTTAAGGGTATACAAACCGACCGGGCAGCCGTCATAAGAGTGGCGCGAAGAAATGTACAAAGATGTAGCGCCGCATAGGCGTCACGGTTAAGTAGCGTCCCTCCTCGAGACTCGTCCTCGCTTCATTGGATCACAGAAGGAAAATAGAATGTTGCCGCATATTCAGGAACATTGCAAGAGCAATGGACGTGCGGATTTATTGTTTTATCTCGTACACAATTACCGTTAAATGTACTCTGGTGATGCGGTACCGCCAAACGATCGATTATTGTGCAGCACGCGAATGGCGAACAACCGCCGACCATTGCACAACCATTATTCCTCATAATCGTATTAGGCTTGTAAAAAGCGACGCATTTGTTTGGCTTAAGGTCGTTAACGTTTCGCGTTTTGTTAGTTATCGTGGAATTTCGCGTGCGTACACACATCCACGCAGGACTGTACGGGAAAATCTTTCCCCATCGCGTACATATATATATACAATTGCGTCCGATACGGTATGGCGGCGCATATTTCCGCGCATATACCGCGTGTCGGTTGAGCGTACCTCAAGTTTACGAGCCTCCATTCGAGGTGTTGTACGTATATTCTAAAACGGTTATTCAAAATTTGCATGTCCGAGCACGCTTCTCTAGTGTGAACCGGATGTACGGTAGCTATTATTCAAATCCAACCTATTTTCCTGGCACGAACACTCGGGGTAGAATGGATGCGAAGACCGTCAATCGGTCTGGGAAAGGGCTGAATCGTTTTAGAAGCAATTATAGGGGTTTGCATCGACTAGTTCCTGCCAACTGCAGGTTAACCGGCTTCTTTGAGGCGCAAAGCCCGCCGAAATCTGCCCTAAACAGCACCCTGCACTCGAAAGAAACGATCCAGCGACAATGCACAAGATCCTGAGAGCATTTCTCGAAGTCCAAGAGCAATGATCGCGGATCGAAGATCTTCGTGCCCTCTTGACCGATCGTACGATATAAAAGCATGTGTATAAAACAGTTTCTCGCCTATCACCTCTGGTTTATCTATATAATATGTATGCCGTAGCTCTGGTGGTTCGGAACCCACCTTAAACAGCAAAGTCCTAGGCCTAGTGACCTTAGCAGTCGGTGTCGAAAAATGAATTTAAAGAAAAAAACAGTTCTTCGATCACACGAGAGAGGCGCAAAGTACGCGATTGTAGGAGGAAATAATTTCGCGGGTCTCAGCAGTTCCCGCCGGGGGGAAAATAAGCGAGGAGCGTCGCTCTCGCTTGTTTTCCTCGCAGAGGACAAACAGCCCCGTCGTATTTTCCACGGGGGTTCACGCACCCTGGGTTAAATCTATCAGGATAAATGCGTCACGATAGACGCTCCCCAGCGTGGAATAAAACACGTTAACCGAGATTGCGTGTAACGCGAGGAAAATACAGGGGGAGGAGATTGATAAGAGACAGTCGCGATTCGACGATAAAGCGGCACCCTGCCGGCGATACTTAACTCGTAAACTTCTTACCTAACCGGTGACGAGGATCCTGGCCGGCGCATTCGGCTCACGATGATGATAGAGAAGGGACGTAAAGGAAATACGGCCGGTGATTTTCCAAAATGACGGATACTACGTCGCTAATGACGTCGTTCCAGGGCGGGAGGTGGAGGGATCGTCTTACACGCGCGTCCTTTCGTTAAACGATGGCCCTAACGCGGTACCCAGGCCCCCCGAATGGAGACGTAAGAAATCCTCCCGGCCCTGGGCAAAAGGGCAAAAGGGTAAGCTGCCTGGGCGTGCGGCGTTTTACTCGATCCATGTATAAACCACTGGTCCATTAGCACGCGTATATGCCGGGCGTCCAGAGAATCTCGATACGAGTGGAGCACGGAGATTCGCATCGCATCGACTGGAGCTCCGCAGCTATGCCACAGCTCTGCATTCGATCGATGCGCTTAGCCATTTTCGACTAATCCTAATGCACGTCCTCCGAACCACGGCCTTGATCCAGTGAATTTGCTCGTTTATGTTTGATCCTTGGGAAAAATTTCGACACGCCTCTGAGTGTGGGATTATGCTTTACGCTGTTGGATACGAAAATGGGTCGGGTTGATACGTTCGGTGTAAATTACCTGAATCGCGAGATTTAATCAAGCTCGATGATGCTTCTTTTTTTTTGGAAGAGTTTCATTATGCATTATCTTTCAGGGAATGAGAATTAAGGCGCGATGATTTTAATAAGAAAATGCTTGGTTATTTGTGGAAATCGGTTAAAAATGTAAATTACTTATTGTCCGAAGCAGCTTTATGTGTGGAAACACACATTTCTAATTTGCACTTGATAGTGATTTTGAATATTGGTTTACTTGATTTAAAAATGTTATTAGATATTTAAGCGAGTTTCGTGAATTTTTTGTCGGGATTGAATTGTCTGGACGCATTTTCGATTAGATTAGTGTGTAAACACATGTTCTTAATGTAATACAGGCTGTAAACAGGGTTAACATGTTTGAGTTAATTTAGTTAATTCGGTTTAGCCGGGCCAGGACATTTAATCGATTATCGCAATTATCGTAACCGTAATGAGAAGCTTAGCCAACACGTTGTTGCGGACCTCGTGCATGTAACGCGCGTATTGTTTTGACGTTCAAAACAATCGAGCTCACCCGCGAGATGATGAATTGCGGGCCACCGTGTTGCTGGTGCACGAAACATTGCCGTGTTTCTTTAAGACGAAACGTGATAATTATCGACGTGGTAAACGAGTGTATACAAAATACGAGTACTATATATCCAAAATTACTTTAAGCACATCAATACAGACGTTATACCCAAACGGATAAAGATCTTCGAGCGATACTGATATAACAGAATAACATAATTTAAATAAGTGAAGAATAATTAATATATACTATAAATAATTAATAAGTGAAGAACGATGAGAAAAGATTATTTTAGATTTTACGTAATACATCTACTCGTACAATATTCTTCGTATACACGACTGAAATGTGTGTGTATATATTCCACGCAAATAACGCTTCCGTTTATAAATCGTAATACGAGTTTGACAATCTCTTTTTTGGAAATGCATCGCAATAAATATTACGGGTGCAATTATCGTCAAGCCAGGCGGAACATTACGTAGCTGAATTTTAATAATCGCCATCACACAGCGCTCCGTAAAATTTCTCCCAACTCCGGTCGTAAATGCGTCATCTATCAACATTCTTCATCCACGAATTACGATACTTCCGCGCAACGATTTTCCTTTTCGGATCAGATTGATCGATCGATCGCGCCACGACCCACTTACTTTATCTTAAGGCAATAAAAATGATGTACGCGAGCGTTGTGGAGCTCCGAGAAAATGATTTTCCCCTATCACGACATTTGACTCTCCACGTTGCGCCGTGGAATTTCCGCCGACTCCACTCGTAAACATACGCTAATTATCCGCGCTGGGCAACGCGGACGTCGTCCTTTTGGATTCGAAGTGAGTTGCGCCATGTGCCTTAATGTTGGACCAACTAGCCGGCCCCGGTGTATATCCTACTTTCGCGTTGACGCTTGACTAATACGCCAGGGCCAATGAGCCACGTATCGTCCGATGTCCATACAGGGCAAAACCTGGTATTAGCCCGGAAATATTACGTTTCCCCTAACGTTGGGCATCCTTTATCGGGCGAATAAGCGACGATGCCGCGGCTACGAAAGGTATCAAGGAGCCAGGAGAGGGGAGAGAGGAGAGAGTTATACGACCCAGGAAAAATATTACCCCGACGATAAACTGCGATGTAATACTACGCGTCATATCACTAGAAACGTAACGACCCCATGTCTGCAATTCAAAGGATACGTACGGTAATGCAATTTGCCATGCTTAGCCCGCGAATATCCTTACATGGCGGAACGCGATATGAGAGGCGCGCCTTAAGACGGATAATGCGAAAAGATCCCCCTTTAATGCGCTCGAATAGATCCGCCGGTGATTCGCGGCGACATGTTTATTCGTACAGAACGAAGAGAGTGAAACGTCGAGAGACCGCCTTTTTTTTTTTCAAGCACGTCGTGTGTCGTGAGTGCAATTAAATAAAGTATTGCCCAGAGCTTATCGGTATGGTGTAAGGAAAGGGATATAGGGACGCGATAAAAGAAACGGATAAAGTTTTATGAAATGTATTTCGAAGGGTGTAAGAACAGCCGCGCGGTGCTTGCTATATAACTAGTAAATGCCATGTATACTTTTTATTCGAAAAATAAAAACTCTAAAGCCCGCCACATACTTGTAACAAAGACGTAAAATTCTCGTGCTTTATCGCCTCGACAACTCGAGGCATATTTTCATCGGTTTGTATCCACTGTGTATATGTATATTGCGTTCTCGTAGTTTTATCGGAGACGGACTTTCGATTAGCTTTCAGGAAGGCTTTGAGTAGCAAAAGAAAGAGATGTTTTACAAATAACTTGTATTAAACGATGAACCGTATAATGAGAAGGGACAGAGCTGGCAATTGAAACCATCTCTCCTCATAATTTTCGAGACAGCGCACGTACCTCAGATATTTCAGGTATTTCTAAGCTATTTTAATATCCGCGGATCCAATAAGAACTAAACGCCTGCCTGTCGTCGGGGGTGGGCGAAAATTGTCCGAGAAATGTTGCAGAATCACGGACGATGGGTCCAGCAAAGGAAAACCGATCATAAAAATAATTAAAGTCGGGGCTCTACAGGCTACTCATTAAGGGGTACATAGTTTCTAGACAATTTCGAAAACCTTTCGTTTATCACCTGTCAGGGCTTTTGGCCGTGTAATTTAATTTATAACGAGTTGCCATACTGTTCGCCTGTTGTGCACTGCGCGGAGTATTCCCCAAGCCGATTAATATTTAAATTCTTTCTGCGTCGCAAGTATATCCCGCTTCATTGATTGCGCGAATTTTCAGCCTCGCGGAGGAGAAACATCGCTCGATGACAACCGATAGCGGATAAATTATCGGGAAATACGTCACTTAAGGATGTTAACGTTCCACGATTTAGGAATCCTTACATGGAGTTCGGTGAAAGCGTCCTTTATGAATTATGGATATGTATAAAACTCGAGACAAAACTTCCGCCTTGGATTTATATTAAAGTGCGATATTCGGTAAATATGACTCGATGTGTACATTCATGTATTTTGATTTCTCTATCGTCACTTTTATAAATCCGAATGTAGACCTTGCGAATATAGATCGATATATTATACTTCTTGTTTATTCATGATTGCCTATCGAGCGAGGAATAGTATTCCAATTTCCTCACGGGCATGATCATTTCGATTGCCTCTGTGTAGGAGCGGAGTACATTACATCAATCAACTTCATGTGAATTCGCAATCCTATTGCGATTCTAAAAATTTCGATTCACTTACATTAACGTTGGGAATTGTTGGCTGACTGAATCCCTGCAAGTCCAGCGTGCATCACCGGTGGTTTACGAAATCTGTTAACAATGAGAGAGAGTGTTATCATTTTGATTATTCATTGCCTCTATGATTCTATACGCTTTCCATATAAAATATTATGAATAACATCAGAAACAATCCAATGAAAAATACGGTAGGATATAAGGATTTTGTAATTAAATTGAGACGAAGTATATATACGCATTTCGAACCAGAACATCCATTATTATCCGAAATCGTATTGTCACCCGGAAACAAACAAAGTTAATTTAGAAGTTAAAAACTTAAAAAAGTCAAAAGACATTCCTTAAAAATCCTAATCATAAATCTCTTTCCACCACTCCGTTCCATTTCGCAGGAAATCCAACGCACAATTGAAAAAAATTCTCGAGAAAAATCTTCCGACAACAAACGAGCAGAGGTGACATTAAAGAGCTCATAATGGAACATGAAAATGATCCCAAGAGACGGAGGAAAAAGGAATAATGGGATTATGTTCGTTATCCTATCATGCACTATATTCCTAAACGAGTATCCGCATCGTCAACGCCGAAACGACGAAGCAAAAAAAAAAAAAGAAAACGGCGCAACGGAGGCTAAACCTTTCTCGCCTCGGCTCTCGCAATTTTCGGCCGCGATTCTTGAGCTCGAGTGCGCCTCAATTAATTCGACAATTAAAAGACAAAGAACCCGGAAGGGTAAGAGGCGGCCTGGGCGCGATCGAAGCTGCTCCTGGGCCGCACGAAAAATAGGTGGGTCCTCGAGGCCTCGAGGATCCGCCTCGTCCCCGCGATAAGACACAAAACGCACGCTCCGTTTTGGCTGGCCGCGCGAATCACGCGAGCCGATGCAAAGATAACGGCGAGGCACGAACGCCGCTGGCGCACTTGGCTATGGATTTTTACTCGAGACCAAAAGAAGAGCATTCGCGCAACAATGCGCCGCCCCCTCCCGTCGCGCCGAGGCTGCACAGCGGTCTCCAAACTTTTTCAACCGCGTACCCCTAAGACGGGAATAAACAGCGCGTGCAGCCCAATTGATTCCCTGGAAATCAATACCCAGATACCTAATACAACCGCGAGCGTCCTTTGTTCTCCACAGCAACGAAACCAGCCAACGTTCTTCCTAGGCTTCCACCTCCCAACATCGACACACTCCGCCAATAGTACATATTCGATTCGAACGAGATCATAATACAAGCGAGCAAGAAATTCAAACATATTCCACCACCCTTCAGCCTCCAGATATACAACTCTCACTCCTACAGACCGATCATCCTAACGCCATTAGAAGCCAAAAGATAATCGATCCTGGATGGAGAGATCTCCAATAGCAGTGCCTCGAAAAACTCAATTCCTATATAAAAACCTTTAGTAGCGCCTGGCCCCGCCAGGTATCCTCTCGCCCGGTTCCCGCCTGGGGCAGACGTACTCGACTTTCCATATCACTCTCGTAGGAGCGACCGTCTGGGAAGGCCGTAAAAATACGCTAGGCGGATCGTGCTCTATCTGCAAAGAGGTGGCGAGACAAAGGGCGCGGAGGATGTTATCGGGGGAGGTGGGCGAGCCGATAACGGGAGGATGATCGCCGGGAAGAAGGCGCTCGATCCATCATTCAGCCGTTTGAGCCGTGCAACCGCATGCAATCGTGCGCACGGGGCTCGAGGGCGGGCGAGGCTGGCTGAATCGTCGAGGAGGGCGAAGGGAGGAGGGAGGAGGGAGGGGGGGGGGAGGGCTTGGTGCGCCTCCGTCGATGTTACTGCCCACCGCTGACCGCCGCCGCGGGATTCTCCTCCTCCGGCTAGGATGGATAGGACCGCGGTCGGATTCGCCCCCGGCCCCGCAGGGGTGCCTCGTTTATCAAGCGCGTGATGAAGCTGTTGGGTTAGTCGAGAGCCTTCGCGGGGCCCCTTGGCATAAGCAAACCGCCCGTCTTATCTCGAATCGCAATGTCTTGTTAGCCTCCGCCATTGCTGGGCACCTCTCCTCTTTGCCCACGACCACGGGCCTCGATTGCCACCCCTGGCGGACGTATTGTGCGGCTCGAGGGTGACTTTCAGAGGAATTCACGATCAGCGAGAAGACGATGGATAATAATGTCGCAGCCCCTTCGATAAGCTCGGAGTGTTTGTCGCGTGTCTTTGACGGTGTTTTGAGGCGGATGGAGCGTGAAGAGTGGAGCAATGTGGTTGGTGCTGTTTCTTGTCATGGATTTATATTGGATAGAGTTGTAGATGTGGGGATGTGAAGAAGGTCTGCTGTGAGAATGGATAGATATTTTAAAGGGTATAAGTGCGAGCGAGGGAAGAGCGTTTGGAGGATAAGGTGGGGGAAAAGGAGCGATTGGGACGGAGGGCGGTGTTCAGTTTTGGCTGATGTGTAGTTATGAGGAGTATACGTGGACGATGGTTCTGTGAATGTACACGAATGAGAGGGTGTGTGTGTGTGTGTAGAGATCTTAAGGAAGAAGGGTGTAACACTAAAGGGAACAGAGAGTCGTAGGAACGAGTACAAAGCACAGTCAGAGAAGGTCATAGAGTTATAGAATTGAGTACAGAGTCAGAGTAAAAAGCTAGAGTATAGAATAAAGCTCAACTATCTGTATCGTAGTAACAGCAACAAAGTACCTTTACTTATCGATACAAGACACTGGCGAAAAAATCCTTGTACCGATCATCCCATCAATCCCACACAGATGTACAGATTACACTGTTTTTATATATTCTCGTGTAACGAGCTTAAAGAGAAACGTAATAAAGTAATACGAGGGCGTACACTTTGTTAATTAATAATTAAAGTTTGTACGGTATACTTTAGAGCAAGGTACGACGCGCAGCCATTATACTGGCGTATCGTTCAAGCCGAGGATGTACGCGAAAGCTACTGTAGTAGCGTATCGGAGCTAAGAAGCTTAGCGAATAACTTATTATACAAGGATCGAGCAAGAGTCGTCCATCGATATATCCGTAAGCAAGAGTGCACTTTGATGGATATGATTTTACACAGGAATGTTTCGTCGCAATAATACGAAAATAGTGCGCAAACGGATTTTGACATCTCGAATTACGAGCTCTCTGTCGAATAACATAGTTCCCAAACTACTCGGAGTTAAAGCAACAGCGATTCTCGTTTATCTCTATCACCTTTTACTCCCATAATCGCGGCACAAGAGGCCTCCTCGACGCAGAAAGAGCAGCCGTCTGTGTCGGCGCTTACGAAACTCGATAACGCACTTACGCGCGAGCCGTGAATATTTTTTTGGGGGGAAGAAACAGCCCTCGCAACGGCCCAACGTCGTGTTTCCGACGTCGAGTAAAGAAAATAAAAGGAGAGTACTCGATAACGAGGCTGTCGGCCCAGTTTCTCCCGTAGCCTTGGAATAAATCTTTGCTATCCGCGTAATCAGAGATGAATTTTTTCCCGGCATTTTCTTGACCCGATTTTCTGCGTAAGCCAGGAGATATCAGGATCGGCGAGTTTTTTCTGATTTTCTTCCGGATAGGAAGGAGAGATGAGGCTCCTTGCTTGGAGCCAAAGCGAAGTATCTCATCTGAAACTGCCTAGTATTGCCCCTTCATCCTTCCGCCAAGCAACGTCGATAAGCAGATTTCGGCATGAAATATCAGTCGCGTGTTAAGAATAATTCTACGATAACCGTTCTTCGAGGACTCTATAATTCGAGCTGTTCGATATGCCGCTCTTAAGGTCCCCGAGCAGGGGACATATAAAGGCCGTTTCGCAAGGGTTGAAATCTTTATTTCCCTTTGCCTGCTTAGTATTCGCAGACAGGGGAGAACCGAAATAAGCGACCAGTGCCTAGGCGTGGCAATGGCGCCTGAATAAACTTCAGGAGGGCCGTTTTCGTAAATCTTCGCCGCGGAGATTTGTCCCCTTTCTATTACTGCGTAAGCCGGGATTACCATTCACGTCACGCATCGATACTGGGTAAAAAAAATCCTGGAAATTTCGCGGGATATGGATACGCGGGCGCATGTGAAATTGCCCTTGCAGTGATTCACTCCTCCAATTCGAATTTCGAGCTGTGCAATTTCAATTCGCGCGTGTAATATCGAATTTGTCGTTTCGAATCTACGAGGTTTGCCTTTTCGGCGTGTGCCGAAACTTTGAATCAAACGCGCCGGTAGAGGCGAATTACATTCCGCTCGCTTTTTGTTTATCGAATAACGCGATAAGAATTGCTTTAGAGTGAATATTCCGGAGGAACTTTGACGAGGAGCTTTCGTGCATGGATGTAAATTTATCGAACGATGGATAAAAACGAAATATTCGCCTTTTGTTCGTGACCCTCGTAATAAGTGTATTTGAATATAAAAGCCCGGTATAATAGCCGCCAACGTCATGTTCGTATTAAGTTTATCTTGTTAATGGAACTTCCACCGCATTTTTTTTTTTTTTTAACCAAAGTAATCATGCACGCATGTGTCGCCCGTGAGGAAATTCAACGTGTACTGTTAACCCAATTATGGAGTTTGAGCGTATAATTTCGCTTTTGTTCCGCGTCAAATGGGAACGCCGCTTATCGATACGCCATATCAAGTATCGTTAAATCCGGCAAAATTTTTAACGTTCAAACTGCATTCACGTCGTTCATTACCCAATTAAAAGCTTGATAATCAGTACGGTATATTTGCGCTAACACGAAAAACCAGTTTACGTTTAATTCCGTGTCAAAATGCAAAAGCACATTCTTTCCTGAAATCAAATAAGCGTGTAACACACGTCCCGCTGTCCTAGAAAACGTTAACAGCGTCGAAAACGGTTATTACTGTTCATCCGAAATTTTCAAATTACGATGAAAACAAAAAAAAAATGTTATTTCGCGTTCAAAGTCCGTAATCAAGTTTCATGTAAAAAAAACACCCCGACAATGCTTTTTGGTAACTCTACGAGCCCCTGGAAAGAGGGCGAATAACCTTCTCGGATGCGATTTAATTAGAATCTAAATTTCGTGTCCTTCGCGTCGCAATTACTCGTGTTATTGCTTTCTTCGTCCACCGGCCCGTTTGTCATAGCATCGAGGAAAGCAATTTGAAGGAGAACATTATGCCCTGGTACGGCCGTTACAGCTCGGAGGCTCGATAATCGCGAATGTCAAGCACGTCGAGGACGTTTGTTAATTAAAGGAGTAATCTTAGAAACCGTCGCGACGGACGAATTTTTTTAATTAAACGGACACTACTCCTTTTCGCTCTTCGTGGGCAACTTTACAATAACCATTTGCAGGATAACGAGGGGACGGCGACAGCGTGTTAAAGTAATCTCGCGGAAGTTTTAGGGGGGGAGAAGCGGTTGCCTGAGACTTTTAAAAAAAATTACGATAAAAGCCTTCACGTACGTGTCGTATATACCACGCTTTTGGACCATCCTTGCTTTGCGTTTCCTCCGCCTTCCCATGGCATCACGGAGTTTCCCTTTCCGCCTGACACTAGCTTGTCTTTAACAGGGGGGGAATTAAATTCACGAGCCAGCGTAAAAACATCTCGATTATTACACAAGATGGATGCTCGGAATTTCTCCTAAAAGTCAATTCCTCCCTTCTATCGAGCAATTATTACTGTACCCTGCGGTAAAACAAATTTTACATACATACGCGTGGGTTGGATAAAAATACTTCCGTTCCAGGAAGGGTATTTCACTGTTACTAGAAATATCAAAAGGATCGAAAACCGAATTAAAAAAACTGGCTCGCATTTCGATGCGTACTACGGAGAGCTGGGCTACGCCACCTTCCGTTCGTATTCAATCCAGAGTATATAATACACACGGAGATAAATACAATTTGCATATCTCATGCATTTCGTACTTTGAAGTACCGTGCTTTACCCCAGGCCCAGGCTGCATTAAGTATCGCGTCCGTGTTCAGGGTGGAGCACGCCTCCGCACCAAACTGCATTTTTCCTCGCTTCCAATAAGAACTTCCCAGTTCGGCGCGCATTTTATGGCGCTTCGTTCTATTCTTGACGAAAAGTTTTCCACGGAAGGCACACGCCACGGTGGCCGTCTAATCTCCAACACCTGCAGCCCCCATAACTTTCTCGTCCCGATCAATTCCCGATAACTGGGGAAAACGAAAACAGGGGCTCCGCGGGATGAGCGGCGGGAAAAAAAATTCACTTCGCCCGTGTCCTGCGCTGATTTATGGTCCCGCCACCGAAATTTAAGGAACGCCGCCAAAAGGGAAGGGGCCGTGGCCCCATGAAAATTAATACCGTGCCAGATGCCATTAAGGGCCGCCAAATTTATCCCCTGTCGTGACCTTTGTCGTGAACCTCGCCTCACGAGCTCCTCCAAGGCATTTTTCGAGCGCGAACACGCGGTGTCCACTTTCGAGTCTCCCTATCCTACGTGTTTGCGATGGGTTAACCGATTACTTTTCGAGATACGCTTTCGAAAATGTCACGGAATCGAAGATGCGAGGGATATCCATGGAATGATGAGGTGAACGGTAAGAATGGAAATGCGGCGCGATTTATATTTATATATACGTGTATACTACTCATGCGTTCGCGATAAGGGAAGTGGAATGAATTGGACGAAGAAGCTTTGCGAGGATAAATGGTTTTTTATTTGTATATACGTTGGAAAGAAATCTGATAAGTTGTTGGAAATTATACGCGCGCGCGTGTGTGTGTGTGAGGGTGAGGGTGAGTGTGAGTATGTGTGCGAGTACATGGTTTTCATCCGATATCGTTATCTTGACATTATCACTTTTCCTTTTTCGATGCGATGTGTTTGTGATAATCTTGGAAATTGGATAGGGGCCTCGTGTAGTAGGTTCTGGTTCAAATGTCCTTAGGAATCGATAAGGGGGATTCAACGAAGGGGACTTTATTTCTACGCACGTCGATACGTAGTTTCACGGGATGTTGTCTTAACAGGATATGCACCGTGCAATTTCTGTCTGTTCAACGCAAATCCGCATGTTTGTATTTTTATCGATAACAGTAACGGCGACGTAGATGGAAACTAAGCGACACTTTGTAATGAAACCTTTAAGTACATGCGGTTAACTAAATTTGATGGCCGGTAAATGTGAGCAAGAAAATTGTTTACGAGCAATTGCACGGTTTGAAAAGAATTCGTGGTTTTTGCGTTGAACTTTGGCGCATTTCAATTTTCACGGTCCATTATGACGCAAAGAATTCCGATATTTTCAGAGCCCCTCGATATTTCCATGTTTATTTAGTTTTCGGCCCCGACTAACTAGTACAATATATCCACAGCGCGCGCATCGCCTATAAAAATACAGCGGCGATTCGTGGGATTTGTACTCGAGCCATTGCCGAGATGGGCCGATATATTTATCGAGGTATAAAAGTAAAGATTATTTTTCCTTTCCCCAATTCAAACAGTCGTTGAAAAGAACACAGGACAAGGATTACAGAGAGAAAACCCCGAATATCACGGTCAACGCAGTATCGCGTAGTAAATAGCGAGTAAGGCTCCGCAAACACTCAACCGCAATGCAGGACGGAGTAAGTGACCATGGAGATTTTTCTACTTAAGAGGATACGACGACAAGGAACGTACGTAACGACCAAGTCGCATTCTTCATCGTTCACAAGAATGCTTTGATGCTTACCATACTCCACGGTAATACCAAGGATATTTAAACGCGACCAATCGCAATAGGCGATCGCTTCTATCGCAATCGAGAACACAGACGCTCGCTCTCGCGCGCTCATGCGCGCGCACGATTTTTCAAACGAACTTCGGACAATATACAAATTAAGCACACCCCCCCTCCCAGGCTGTTCGCGGCTGACGCCAAGCCCGGAGTTTAGCCGCGTATCGTGCGAACACTTCCGACTCGCATTCCGGATATCATCGGGGCTGTACTCGCGGAGACGGAGAATTCGCATTGCCATATCTTCGCGAGGGCTCGCACTAGGCGCGCATTAGATACACGCCCCGGCCGGGAAAGTTTCAACCGGATCGTTCGGTACGATCCTCGTGCACCGATTCCTGGCTCTAACCCGGAGCACTTGTATCCCTTATCGCGGCGCATATCGAATAATCCGGCGGGCCGAAAGGTCCCCGGCACGGGAAAGTTTTCAGCATTGGAGATTGCCAGGTTCGTCGGGGAGACGTGAACGCGGCAGATGGGCGGCGGACGGCGGAGGCACAGGAGGAAACCCTCGAAAAGTTTCGAGGAAGAACCCGTAGATAAGGTAAGGAATGTTGGTGGACAGGCGAGAATGAGAGAGAGAGAGAGAGAGAGAGAGGGTGTGTGTGTGTGTGTGTGGAGGGGGGTGATAATGGGAGGGGGTGTCGGAGGAGCAAAGGGGGTGCGCGTTTAATGCCCCGGGAGGAAGGAACGGAGGGAACGGCCCTGGCCGATAATCCTCTCGTTTATATTACTTTACCGCCACACAGTTCCATCCGCGGTTTTTCCCCCATTCCCCCGTCCCTCCCGCCGCCATGTTTCCTCGCGCTTTTCTTTTCCTCGCCGCTCGAGAGGACGGCAACCTCGTTGCTTTCATATTCCTCGGCCGACTAAGGAAAACCACCCCCGAATACTGCGACGGTGCTAATGAAATTTCCCCCCCTCCCCAGCAGAATGGCGCGTGGCTGGTTAATGCCGTTTCCTCTGGCAGGAAGCAGTAAGAAGAGGGGAACGACTTGGAGCACGGAGTGCGCCGTTCTGGAAAAACAGTTCGGTCGTTATGGGAAGGGGAGAAGTACCATCGTGCGATCTTTGGCCGGTGCGATTTAAAAACACGACCGAGGGTAATCCTAGGGGAGTATCGGGGAGATACAGAGTCTCGATGCGTGGTTCTGATCATCGTAGGCTCGAAGGTTGTTGGCGCACTTATCGGGATATTGACGCTAAATCTATCTCCTTTTTGGACATGTTGGGGTATAGGGTGTATATCGTTAAAGATGAAGAGGATTGAGAAGAGATGTTAATAGGTCGATAGAATAATTCACGCTTTGCGATAGAATTATGCTTAAATCTTAGAAGAATCGTGCAATTCTTCTAAGGAACGATTGATCGGTTATTTTGATCGCTTGGGTAGGTTTAGTGTTGATGCTGAACGATGACTGGTGTACTCTCCTCGATCGATTGGTATTTCTTCCGATTCTCGGATCAGTCGAATTCTGTGGAAAGCTTTTGCCATTGCGTACAAAGCAAAGAGTCGTATAACGGAGGACATGTTAATACACAAATTATCTTGCATGAAACATCAGTGCAATATGGTAAAAATCCTTTGGTGAGCAAACGATGGAAATCTGTCCCTTAAATCTCACGAATATAATAAAAGATCTTGCTGCTTGCACGCGAGGGAGGGAGGAAATCTGGATGAGCGATGTAAAAACTTATGGTTCATTGTTGGATAACATTTCGAATACGACACGCACCTCATTCTACCCAGCGGAGCTACTCTTTATACTCGTGCCTCAATTCTCGCCGCTAACTTTCTTAATTAGGCCGAAGTAACTTCTTGTCCCTCCCCGCTACTTCTCTCTAGATTTCGGCAGCGCTTCCGAACTAATTATGAGAAATGTCCAGCACCCGAGCGGTTATCGTCGGGTACTGCTTCCATTATGTATCGGTACCTATACCGTTACAGCTTTGTATTAGTTCTCGAGTCTTTTCAACAGCTCTAGCAGTCTGTTAACGGGGAATTCGTTAAAACTCTTCGAGGAAATGAAGTCACGATTACTAATGCAAGATGAGTTGTGGCATCAAAGTCTCGAAGGTTCGTCGAAGGAGGAGCGACGTTGTTACCCAGACAAGTTGTAACCTTTGTTGCAGTTTAATGAATGGCAACAATTATAACTAGCTTATCATAAATTCACGCTGAAAGCTATAGCGTGCACCGCGCTTTTGAATCGATACCAAAAGTTTGAGCGCAATCAGGGCGAGTGTATAAAGATGGTATGTAAGACGATAAACGCGTGTAAAGCTCACGTGTCAGGATGCGGTGTGGACTCCTCTCGAATGAAGCTTCAATTGTCACGTACTTTTCCAACTCGGAGGATTCTAATAAAGAGAAGTAAGAACCACCGCGAGGAATACCGAGTATTCGTTTAATTTTCCTTACCTAGCTTATAGAAGCCCGAGTGGTATTTTCAGCAGGGCGATAGATTTCTCACCAGTCCGAATTTCCAGGCGCGATCCAATTGCATCCGCGTCAGTATCTTGACATTAACGGAATTAACGGTTAATCGAAATCGACCAATCGGCCTGTATGATTCTACGCTCGGCTCTTGGGGGCAAATATCCGATGCATATGCACGAGGTACAGGCCGAGCAAAAAAAAAAAAGGAAAAAAAAAGGCAGGAGTGTGCAAAAAGGAGGAGAAATACCACGGACTGCGTTTTTCGATTAGTACATTTCGCGCTTTTTGCATTCGAGGAGCCGCCTTTTGCGAGGGCAAAATCGGGCGGAACGTAACTGAGGCGTGCGTCGGTAGTTGGTTTCCGGCAATTGGTACTGCGAATTGGCCTTTAATTTGCCGTGTTTGTCGAGCTTTCAGTATCCATTTTCCAGCGCTAGAAAGTACGAGCTACCGGCTAAAGATAGGATTTACATGCTAATTCTACGAGCCATATTGGAACCGCGTCAGCTGCTCCTGTGAACGGATGGCGGAACCAACGGATCCGGTGAGGCGATAAAAATTCATAAAGCCCTGAAAAAAAATATAGCCCGCGCGTTCGCCGATGTTGAGTTACTTATTGTCTTTCATGCAGATGCTCGATGGAATACTGTAACGATATTAATAGTTCCGCGAAGAATTGTGGGTGGAAAGATTTTTAGAGATTTTTTTTTTATCGGAATCGAAGCAGTTTGGAAACAGCGTGATACTAAATAAAGCTTTTGAGGTTAAAATATTTGAAGTTTAGATCATCGGTAATCACGATGGTGATGCATCGATTGTGAATTGACTTCACAACACAACACGTTCATTGCCAACTATCGGATGTCCGTAATTTTCTTTCTCTTTCAAAACGTTCTAAACTCCAACGCAAAGCTATATCTACAGCTAATACCAAATTTAATCAGGTCTCGCTGTATCCTTTAGAACAAACTTTTGGCATCCAGGACAAGACGTTCTTAATTTTTCCCAGCAGCGTACTCGTTAACCGTGCCATGCTTTAACGTCACCTTTAACTACCACCGACATCTATAAATAAGTCGATAAAGTACAGCGGAAAAATGACGGCGATACTTAAGTATTTGATCGTGGAAGCGAAGAACCCAGAATTTATCGATTCCCTCCTCGCAAAAGGGATTATTATATCTCAGTTTCCAATCGACTTGCCTTGCTCAACGCCCAGATTCCGCCGAGCTTCTTCACTTCTGTCTATTGTCCGCGAAAGACGCAAATAAACGATCCAAATTAAAGGTTATATTAGCAAGCCGCCGTTTTTTTGCCCCGCTCTCGGGAGCAAGTTCACGAGAAGAAAAACATCAGTATCCTCCCTTTCGCTGGCTGCTAATGAGACCGGCAAAGCTTACCGTCTAGCTTTACCTCATTATTCCGCGCGGTAAAGAAGCCGTACGAATTCAAGTGCAGCTATTATTTGCACACCCTGCAGTCGCAAGTTGAGCACAATTCGAGAGCGCGGTAATGCGGGCCCTGGAAGTACATCCCGAAGCGGAGAATGGTTTACCTCTCTAGCCGCTCGCGATGCTGTCGCTATCCGATATCTTGACTGTTGCGCCATCGTCGTCGTCGAAGGTATCTCGACTCTTTCGAGGAAACCCAGGAATGTGCTCGGGAAATAACCGCTCGAGAAATTGGAAGGACTTATGGCAGCCACGAGCTTTGGGCGTATGGGCCAGAGTAAGAAAGGAATTGGGCAAATATTTTGAATAATGCCGGTTAAGAAAATAATGTTGTTGGAGCACCAGTGCTGGCCTCAATCTCTTAGCTGCGGCTGGACTTTCAGCAGCGTCGTGTCTTTGTAGTGCAGTGCTCGAGCGCGGATTAAGCGTGAACGGCGCAGCACTGATGCTTGTTTCTGCTGGTGCTTCGCATCGTGAAATTAGGTTAGGAGCGAGTTATCGATGACAGGACGATCATTTCTTTATACATTTTGATGTAGTGAGTTGGAAAAGAACACGATAAGGTAATACGAGCATGTATACTTTGGTAATTTTAAGTAATTATGATAAAATAATTTAAAAGAAAGTACGATGCAGAGTCCACGTCACGAAGCTACTTTATCGGCGCACTGTTCAAAATAATGACATGCGCAAAAGCCACTTTGGTTGCGTCCAATCACAACGATGGCTCCCGCGAAGCTCACTCGACGTCCAATCACAGCGACGGAATGCACGGAAGCTATTGTCGTGAGGTATCGGCGGTAAGATGCTAAGTAGCATTTTTGGCAACGCCGCAAAATCTTCTTTCTCTTTACTTGACGAACCAAACGTGTATTCGTTCAACTTTGGAAACAGTGACGCGTAGTTTACACGATTGGTCCGAAACCTGAGGAAATAGTACTTGATCCGTATTTCGTTACACGCTCCTATGGGTGCGAGGAAAAACTGGAAGACGGTTGGACAGGCTGGGAAAGGAACACAAAGAACCCTCGTATAACGGGGATGAATGGAGGCCATAAACCGACATAAAACTTTCGAATCTATTCCATTTTTAACCTTAATGGTCGTTAATTTTGTGAACATTTGTATGATATTATGTACTTTATCGTATATTACAGCGATTAAAAAAAAATACCAATTACTACATCCTTGCTTTTTTGTTGATCCACTCAAATTCTGATTGCCACGTCCATCTCGGCATGACGTCTAAATTTCGCCCGGATTGGCATTCGTTTTCGCGTGATTCATTGGGAATTCAGAGCGCAGTTATTTGCGTGGTAGCCAACGTGTTAACGTCTGCGGCTTATTCAAAAGCCGTGATAATCTTTGCAAGACATTCCAAATATAACGAACAAAATCTACGCTGAAAAACGATGAAATGAAGCTTGAATCAATTTTTTAATACCACTTAATATTTTAAATACGTATTTAATATCAAGAGACCGCGTTATCAAGGTGCATTTTGCGACGAAAATAAAGTGCCCAGTCAATGAAATATTGCAAGTAGACGAACGATAAAACAACATTGTAAAATAAAACCATCCACCAGTTCATATACGTCCATATGTAAAAATATAGAAATGAAATCCAGGACTAGGTGCACGACACAGAAATACTAATTGACATAACGTGAACCGTGATTTATCAAAACAATGTTATTTTATTCCGTGCGCAGCTACTCGTATTCGATTCTTACGGATGCACAAATTTACTACGTTCCATCCGACGAAGAATATCTTTGGAACAGACAGAGGACCACTAAGGAGAAATGTTCAGCTTCCAGGGAAAGTGACACGTGCCACGTACTGTTAGCCTAAATCTTGAGGAAATGGCACTCGATCCGTGATCCGTTACATGCTCGCACGTTTGAGAGAAACAGCGGAGATAAACAGCTGGAGAGACGGAGAAACAAGATGTGTACAGAGCAATCCTCGTTCACCAGAGAAGGGCCATGAATAAAAACGGTAGGGCGAGCGAAAAATCGTAAAATGCTGATGAAACGAGCAATATCGGAAAAAGGTCCAATAAATGGAAGAATTTGAAATTTAACGGCCCGTAGTAACGGCAGACTGGGATTAAAAACAACGTGAATATCAAGTGCATTAATGTTTGGCTGATTAATAGAAATACGGAAATGAATATCCTGCAGCTAAACAGCACTGATGTGTGACTGAATTTTACAGTTTAATGGCAAATGGAGTACAATCTCATTTCGAGCGCTTACAGCGAATACAGCGTTATTGATTACAGTAATCCTAGGAAGTAAGTATTGAATATTGCAGTATCTCGTGGGGGCATTCAAAATGTAAATAAGTTGCTGTGCGCAATATGTAGGTATATCGAACCAGCAAGTATCGATGCCACTTTAATCTTTTTTACTACACCCACTGTTTTCTCTACATTTTTATTATTAAAGGAGACGATTGTTCGCATGGTCCACTTAAAACCTTTACATTTTTATGATAAAATTGTATATATTATTAAAATTCCCACTGGTACTTCCGTAACGCTCTGCAATAGCATTGTCGTTCTCTGCAACAACATTTTAAAATACCGTTCCTATTTTTGAGGATTTTCAATAATGCACGAGACGTCCATGAGAAATCCAATTTGTTGCAAAAATAAGTCACTTCCTGCCAAACAGTAAGTAATTATATATCGCACAGTATATATTTTCCTAAGACCGTTAATATTAAAAAGATCTTTTTTTTAAATGTCCGTGACAAAGAGAAAACGTATTAATGTTTCAAGCACGATGATCCATTAGCAAAAAATCATATGTGTCAGTAACGTATTGGCGAACACATAGATCGAGCTTCAAATCCACCATACGCTTCGCATACAGGTTGGCAAAGAATCGAATGATACACATACGATACGCACACGTAGCAGATTTGTATCCTAGTCGATCTCTATTTATTCAAGCCTTCGATTGACAGAGAGCACCAGTCGGTTTTACCTCAGGGAGCAATATTTACCTTCGCGTATAAATCTATACGAAACGATTTCCAAAATTCAGAACGGGAGTTTAATTACACGAGTGCTTCATGGGCATACATTTTACGGCCCGCTATTGGATGGCCAGGAATAATTTTGGCCGACTCATAACGCAGGAAATCTCACGAGAAATTTCGTGGATCCTGCATGGCTGAGGTTCCTGGGGATTTGTCCGAGGGCCAACGCTATTTTTCGTTGACAGGAATAAATAGGCCCAAAATACCTGCGTTTGCAGCTTCTTGCGCGTCTGCCTGCAGTAGAAACTCAGCAACTTTCCCTTGTGAAGCCTTTACGCTATATTAAAACTAACGTCCCACGCTCATGAGACGCCCTCTACGTGTTCTAATATTATTCTGCGAATTTTGTCTAAAAAAGATATTTGAATATTTATGATATTCAGCTGAAGGATATTTATGACACGAAAAAGTCTCAAAGCGCTTAATGCAATTCAAATCGCGCACAGTGCACATCTAATCGTATCTTCACATCGAAACTTTGGTTGCAACCTGAATTTGTCACGATTAGTCAAGAATGTATTCGATAAAATGCTTAAAAACACAAGTACAAATAACACTGGAACGTCATCCTTCGCTTCACACAAAACCTAACTCCAAGAACAACAAACAGATCGATCTTCCTCCAATTCCAACGATAACGTACCCAGCCAAAGGCGCCAATGCCCTTGGATTCTCCCAATCGTCACAACATTTATCCGCGCAACTACTTTTAACATTAACACAACTCAACACCATTTCACCGACAAACCACCCTTTTCCACGCACCCCAACTGAAAGCAGCACCTTGTCGCATTAACCCTATAATATTTTTGTACCCTTCGATAACCGATACTTCCAAGCGCAGGAGCGGACAACGCGACACGGGCCACGGCACTGTAATCCGAGAGAGGAATCAAAAGCGCGCGTCCGGATATCTAAAAAGTATTATATATATAAAATTTATGGAAAGAACCTATATACATATATACATATCACACATATCCCCATATCCATCCTCACACACCTGCGTGCCTGCGCGCGCGCGCGCGCTTTGGTGTACATTGCTTTTCCGTAAATTGGAAAAATTTGCTTCGTTTGCCGTGCGCGTTTCTTCGGAATAAAAACGCGCGAGAGCGAGAGCCGTCACGGATGACGTGGGAAACGCTCTGGGAGGCTAAAGTCGGCCGGCGTACATGCGAACTCGAAAATCTGCCGAAACACCTGGAGCGCAGTTTAATCACTCTGGGAGCCGAGTAGGCGCCCAGCGACGGATGCGCGCACCGGCACCGGAGCTGTTTATTTCTTACATAATTTAATGCAGCCCAGAGGAAAGTCGGCGGAAGCGGTGTGGAAAGAGGGTGGGCGAAGAAACGAGCGGGGCGAGAGGCCGACGGGGCGGAAGCTGGAAGATATAAAGTAAAGCAGAAACGGTAAATTCGTTTCGGCTCCATTATGTATGCGTCCCACGCGTGTGAGCGTCAACGGGCCCTTCGAGCAAAAATTCAGCTCTTCGATGGGAGGCCGCCGCTTTCTTATTTCGCGTTATGAACCTTCGCCCTCCGAGTATTCGCGTCGCCGGGGTATAGCGATATTTATGCCGATGCCATCCGTTCCTCTTAGGCCTCTTGAGAAACGGCCCAACCGTGAGAGATTTTGTTTGGAGCTGATACGTAGAGGAACTTGGGAAAATCTTGCACGGTATAACGATCGAGCCTCCGTGAAGAGGTGCGTCGATCGAATGATAGAATGGTTAGTGAATGAATAGGGTTTGGAAGTGGAAACTGATTTTTATATGGAAATAAGTGTAATGATAAGGAATTTGCCGATCGATGGAATGAATTTGGAATTAATGTATGAGAAGAAATGTTGGGAGGTGGAAAAATTTTACTATCCTGTGGTTTGTTAATTATTGACGTTACTAATCATCGTGAGAATTTATACGCACGATTCCAGCGGAGAAGGAACGCTTGAAATAATCCTACAATTATACGCCCACGGAGCGGGTATTGTGGATAAATCATTTTGTTAGTTTCATTGCAAAATCCCACCGTAGATATTCGCTTTGTTAGGTATTCTCTGCGATCGCTTGTTTACCTGCCAGCATTGTGTTCGGCCGAACTGAATATTTCATTGGCCTGCTTTCTTGCTTCCTTATTAAAGCCGCTTTTTAGTCGAATCCTTGCCGGCGCCTTGTTCGAGACCTATGACAATTTTATGGCCATTCTCATCGTACCTCGAAAATATCACAGCCGACGTTCCGCGTAAAAAAAGCAGCGAAGGTTGCGGCAGGAATGATATTTTTAATGTCACGCCAACGGATCCTCTTGGAGAATTTTGCACCGAAGATAAGAGTCTGAATTAACACTGCGTTTCGGAGATAAAGGCCAAGCTTTGGAAAACGGGGACTGGTTAAGGGATCGAGCTATCTCGTGGAATAAAACGGAGCAATGGGATAAACAAACTATAGTAAGTATAATTATATAGCATTCTTTTTCATCTAGACATGTATCTCAGCAGCCGAAGGAAATTTCTATTCTGAGAAATGTGCAAAAAAAAAACGAGGAAATAATCAGATTTATCCTTTGCACCCAGAAAGCCGTCCCAGGATGACATTGAATTTTTTTATGTGCAAAGTGTATAATCTTATTCGGTTTGCTATGAAATAAATGTTTTAATAAATATATGCCCTCTTTTTCATTGGTATATTTATTTCGTCTATTTTAGCCTTCAAATCTCCGTGGAAAAAAAGTATTACGAGATAATACCATATCTATAGAAAAAATATTATTGCATACAATGAAAGTTGCGAGGATAATTTGTAGAAAATAAATCCCGTGTAAGGTGTGAAATTCAGAAATGCAGATTTCCGTAAATATCAAGGTTTGCAAAGACAGTAGGTACCGCCAGCAATGTTTATACCTCATTCCGTACGCGTTTATTCGGCTGTTATAGCCACTTCAATTTACCGCATCTTACGCGATAAAATACTTTTGAAATCAGCAAAAAACTAATATAGGGAAGTGGTCGTAAACAATTCCTCGGACATTCAATCGCGGAATTGTAGGGGGGAATCGTGCTGCGCGAGGGCAGTTTCATTGGAAAAGTGTACTGACCACGTGCCGTCTGTCGTTTCACAGCCACGCCAAAGGAGTGATCGCAATAACACTTTTCACGATCAACATCTTCTCTCGATAAGAAAGGGGCATATCGAGTCGACCTTCTTTTTTCTCATCCACAGATTAATGCGAATGTCGTCACAAAGTCCCCACGTACCCGCGTTTCCGCAATAAAATCGATAAGCTCAATAAGTCCATTCTTAGAGGAATATCGTTTTCAGCAAAAGAACGACGAAGATTCTTAAATATCAGTTGTACAACTTTGCTTGCGCCGTTTTTCTATAGATTGCCTTAGAGGTTAATTCCGTTTTTTCCAAGGCAGGATTCGTACGCTGCGCGAAAGATGCGAGAAAGTAGAGGCCAATGATGGACAATACTTTGAATGAAAAACTTGTAACCAGTTTTTTTACGATAAAGCCCCGAATTACGGGAAAAATGGGTGGAAGCAAAGTTCTACGCCTAATGCTTCATAAGAATATTTAAATATACTATAAGACAAATACCCAAGTATGTTTGGAAAGTGGCAAGTAGGTTTTTAGCGTTAATAGCTTCGTGGCGAGCTGTCGAGGCGAGTGCCTGAGAAATATTTGCTTACGCTTTGTCGCGAAAGTCGATCGAGTTTCGCGAATGGTATTAGCGACAATTTGTCTCGCGCGACTATTTGCGCTTGCTTAACCAGTAATTGCGCGAAGCCAGTGGGGGGAGGCGAGGGGTGGAGGCGAAACGGCAAGGCAGGATGGAAGAATACGCGCCGAGCAAGTAAGTTGCGTTCAGGGGGAAGTTTGTTACGCCCTGTCTTCGCAATGCGCGACGTACGTGAGCACTTATATCCTGAACAAGACCCGTGAATCAGAATTGGCCAAGAGACCCCGCTTCGGCGTTATGGAATTTCGTGATCAAATTTTGAATACCAAATTCCATTGCACACTTTGAACTTGGAGGATTGCAAAGCATCGAGTGCTTCCTTGGACAGTCGTGACGAGGAGGACGAATTTTCCCTGCGAAACTTACACACGAACGATCTTCGAGATACGCCGCTTCTTTACTTCTGTTTCGAAGTTAAAGGCAGGAAGTTATTTGGTATGTGAAGCTTCGAAATGTTAAGAAGGTACGTGCTAGTAATATGCGTTGCTGGTTTGTTTTATGTACATTACAAGTTCGAGGCTTGGGAATAAATAATTAATATATTAAAACTGGAGTACTGATAACTTGAAGTCGTCCAATCTTTTTATTTATGATACGCTCGACTTTGGATTGCTCAGGTACCATTATTTATTTAATATAAATAATATATAACAGGTCTTAAGATACTGTTAAATAAATAAATATAGTAGTTAAGGAACTATTATTTACGTCATGTATTATATACGAAAAATCAGGTAAACGCGTTTAATATCGTAGTTAGAAACGCGGTTCGGCGTAGAACTCCATAACAGATTTTTCAATTTACTGGCTCAGTTACGTGCACCGTGAGAAAAATCGACTGTTGACATAAAACTGATATTCTCAATCCGATATTCAAGAAGATTACTTCGATTCGACCGATGACAGAAACATTTGCTCCTGCATTGGTAAATGCTGCTTTCAAACCAGATTTTTATTTTTTTGTAACAACTTGTGCAAATTTCGACTAAAATGGCGGTGTGTAGAGAGAACAGTTTTTATCTACGATTTACAGGATTAAGTTACGAGGAACGTGAATGAAGACTGACACAATGCAAATGCTGACGCGTCTCTGGAGAGTATTATGATTACATCGCATTTGATATTCTTGCACCAATATACTTGATATACCATACTACCGTATCCTCTCATTTTTCTTTATGCTCACCGTATAAAACCTGTATTTATTTTTCTTCGATTCTGAGAAACATTATTCCTAAAATCCGAGATCCCGCATTCATCGCTTAATGGAAACGATGCTCAGTTCCATCGAATACAAATTGCACAGACAGATGAAATACGAATCGACATACGTACCTCAACCTTAACACGCTGACTGCCCTGTGCAATTACAAGGAAATCTCCGTCAGGCCACGCGCGCTGCTTATAGGTGTGCTGGTATTATGATATAGCAATGCCAAGCGCAATTAAGTTTTAAACATAGTCCATGCAGATGTCTAAACATATTGGTGCCATTGTTTCTGATTATACTAGAAGAAAATTACTTTAGACTGAAATTAAATTTAGACTGAAATGCTTGTGATCATTCATTTAAGGAAGGACAACTATTTTTTCGTTCAGTGTTTCGATACAATCCATTAAAGTTTTTTGGTAAGAAGTATTTAAATACATTAATGATATAATCTTGGAATAACTTGATATTTATTAAAGCCACATAAGTTCTTTACTTTTAAAACCTAATTTGTACCGTCAGTCACCGATGACTCACGTAGTAATCATCGCGCGAACAGTACTCCATCTTACTCTAACAAACGCCACACATAACCAATAAAGTATCTCGCAGTGAATCTCGCGAAGGAAAAACTAGAAGGCAGTACAATCGCGGAGTGTCCAGGTTCCACAAACGTATCAAAGGCGTATCGAAAGAGCGCATTGGTGATTAAATTCGATCACACGTGCTTAAGCACGTTTTTAAACGCACTGATAATGGAGCTCTGCCCCGAGGACCGAGCCATTACGGGCACAATAACGTAAGTTTCTGTCTACCCAGCGGTTCGTCACCAGTTCAAATTCACTTGAGTTGACCATTCCCACGGCCGGGGCGGCAATTGTAATTAATGACGCTAGATTAGATCTGGCCATCCAATTGCTTTGGAGTGCCGGCCGGTGGCAAGACAGATAGGATGATTGTCACGAATTTAAATGTCCGCGCTTACCATCGAGTCAAATCAGGTTCGTCTTTTCGGCTAACGACGGATCGATCCGCGTATTGGGAAAAAGGAGCGCTTCGAGGCGCCCTTTGTGTCCGGCCCGTCGTTCCTCTACGAGGTCTTCCTGAAATTCCCAAGACCTGCATAAGCGAATTCGCGAAAGAGGAATCCTCAGGGAGGAGGGAGCAGCACTTGCGCAGTCTAAGAGGAGGGGATTGGAAATTTAAGAATTAACTGCAGCGCGCTGGGTGTCGCAACTCGACGAGTTATGCACATCTGGCGTTGTGTTTGGCCAGATGAGCCGAGCTTCGCTATCTTTTATGTTCCCCATCGTAATTCGCGAACCTCCCTCGCACACAGCGAGCCAACGCTGAATGCGGACCCTGGAAAACGGAAGTTCGTGGCGCGTCGCAAAGAGGGCGGAGGAGAGGGGGGAGGAGGTTCCAAAGGGAAACGGTTCCCGGGAAATGCGTTGTAATGGATTTCGAAGGATCCAAGAATTGGCAAAAGCGACGCTCCTATTTCTAGAATAACGCAATCGAGTTAGGATGCATTCGCCGCCTCGAAAAGTTCTCCCAGCCGAGCAGCGCTCCTTTCGAAAGGAATAATCGGCCGATCCTTTCCGCTAATGCCCGTTAATAGGCGCGGGCTTAAATGAGTTCCTCGCAACAATGTATTCCGGATTGTGATTAAACCGCGCGAAAGCTCCTCGTAAAAGGTGGAGCGAAGGGAGGCGGACGTGTCTCCGCGCGGGAGGTTCTTGAAAGTTTGAAGAATCGGGACGCGCTTAACGGGGGCTAACGTTAATGCAAGCGAGTCGTCCGTCGGTCACGTGGCGGAAACTTAAGGGATCCCCGGGATCTTGAATAAGAGAGAGAGAGAGAGAGAAGGGCAAAGGCTACTGCCGAAAGGGCGGCATCGATTTTCCAGCCGGGCCAATCGGTTCGAGGGAAAACAGTTTGAGAAGAGGAAACCAATTTGAGGGAAACGTACGAGGGCCAGAAAAATAACGTATAGGAGGCTGGCCCCTAATCGATAATGGAATAAAAGTTCCGCCAACGCGGTGCCTGTAAATTTCGAATGGCTCGATTCGTGCTTTCGTTACGCGAATGCAAGATCCTGAATTTTAATCCCGCTCGACCCACGTTAATTTTGCATGGTTGGTTAAGACGATTTTATAATTCCCTGTCGAGCGTAGTACGTCGCAGTATAACGCGGTAATACCTGCGTTGGACTAGTATCCGGCGAATGGTAGGAGCGCATGAAATGTTTACTTATTTCGCGAACGGGAAAAATCCTGAAAATACACCGAGAAAGTTTCTTCTCGTATATGAACATAAGCCGATTAGCCCGTAGCAGCTTGAGACGCGTTGATTAATACTCCTAGCTGTGATTAGAAAATGACAGTGCGGTGTTCGACGAGCGCAACTTCGGTCTTTGTGACCTGAACCGACGTCGTTCGGAACTTATGATCCGCACGAGTGCGCTTTATGGCTGCGATATACCAGTCGATTTTTAATTCAGGCGAGCCAGCTCGGAATCGAGTTTGCATACACAGCCAAGAAAATTTGGTCGTTCCCAATAGAATGCGTGACATACCATATCTCGATGTAGCGATGGAATTCGTGGATCATCGTGGAATTTGCCCATAGAATGACGATTCTTTGATGTGGGAAATACTTGGAGATTTAGTGTCCCTTCTCATTGGAAATTGTGTTTTCTGATACACACGATCAGCCCTCAGTTGAAACTCGTATTGAGAGTACCATAATAATTTCTTAATACCACGTAATAATAAAGAATAACAAAGTTGCTAGTAAATTAAATGAAATCCATGTAACAATAAACTCATAATCCGTAAAAGCAGGTATAAACGAGCGATAAGGATAATTCCTAAATTCAAGGCACTCGCTCGAGATTAATTTTATGTATGTGGGAAGAACAATCTGATCCTGTATCCTCTATCCATCTCGTTACGCCCCACGCCAACATAGTGCCCCTGTCTAAATGACAACTCGCGAATGGTAGGAGAGCGTGAAAAGTTTACTTGTTTCGTAAACAGTAAATCCGACTAAAACCGGTCTCGTTATAGAAATCTTCCATACACGCTTGCGCTATGCTTTAAACAATCGCAGGTGGTTATAACGCACGAAATAATTCCAGCGAATGATGTTTCAGGAAGCACTCCCAGGCGTGATTTAAGCTATAATTTACGCGCTTCGCACCAGCAACAGAAGAGCGGTCTAATTTGCTAATGAGACTACATCCCGTGCAAATGCTCGGTCAGTGCCGATGTTTAACTGTCCATCGTAAAATCAGTGAAATAGCCAGAAGTCATTCGAAGAGTATCTTGGCTGCAGTACTCGTACTTACTTATACGAAATAAACGTTTATCGGTTTACTCTCTCGTTTCCTTCGTTTTTTACTTTTTTTCTCGGAGAAACAGCATCATAAATTCACACGTTGCGTGGAAAAAAAAAATAATTTTGATAATTTTGATTTTGAATACTTTTATGCAAAGCTATGGTAATAGAAGTAGGGTGGTGTAAGTAGTGGATAGAAGCTCGAAATTCCATATGGGAGATCTGGATCCGAATCCCGCTCATCACCTCTGGTTTTTTCATGTGATATGTATACTGTAACTCGGTTGGTGCGGAACTCACATTAAACAGTAAGTCCTATGCCATATAATCTTGGCAGACGATGCTGAAAATGAATTAAAAAAAAAATAATTAAAAAAAAAACTCACGTTTTAGGAGGAAAAAACTTTTTGATTTTTTCTGGAATAAAACATATTCACCCGGATGAATTTTCCCGGTTGTTTTTAAAATAGACAATAATTTCTGATACTCGTGTGAGCTGGATTGGAAATTGTTTGACGAAGAAATCGCGGTCGAGGAGTCCTCGATGTCAAATGACCCACCTCGAAAGGCCGGGAAGAATTGATATTAAGGTTACCTTAAATTATTTGAGTTCGACCGAAGAGCTGCGGAAAGCACGGACCTGAGGCAAGTATCGGGCATAAAGCCGATTAGAGAAAAAGGGTCAAGTAGTGGTATTTGCGCGGACGAAAAATTATGAAGACTGACGGTATACCTTAGTTGCGGACAATAGTGCTAATTAAATCCAGCCGTGTCAACCCAGCTGGTCGCATTTCGCATACTGTCGTTTGACTGTGTTTTTTCAAAAATCGGTCGTCACAAATATTTATCTCTCTCTTTCTTTTTTTTTATCAAATATTTATCAGACTTTAACGCAAGGATTATTTAGAGCTATGTCGATATTCGTTCCGTACCAGATTTATTCTCGGACATCTTTTATAACCCGATCTACGTTCTTTTCAAAAAACCGTAAGCACGATGTAAATGAAACGTGAATATTCTCGTCAATTTTTAATCCGACAAAATACTTGATAATCCAGAATGAAAAACCTTTTCAGCGTGGTACGCCATAAATATTTTAATCCGTACTACTGAACGCGAGTTTTTCTGAAGTTTCCCAGAACGCGGGGTCTTATTAAAGAAAAGTACAGGTAATCAAAGCGCCATACGATTCTCGAAATGAAATCCGGAGGAGCGTGGAGGGATTGCCCGTCTCACTACAAACTTCTTCCAAGACGTCTGACTAAGTGATTGTCAATGAAATAACTTGATATAGAATTTCGTATTTTCCGGAAACGGAGAAACTTTCGAGATCGGTATTTCGCTCACGACGTAGACGCGGAGGATACGACGTGTAGCATATAATATCTACGCGATGAAAATTCCGGCGCCGTACTACGCGAAATTTCGTCAGCATCCGAGGCTTAAATGTTGTCGCAGGAGAACGCAGAACATTCCACGTAAAAGTAGAACGATCGTGCTTATTCGCAAACAAGACTGAGCCAGGGCAGGAAATATCGCGTATGCAGAGCCCAATTTTTCCAGGAGCGACGGGGTTTTTGGCCGTCCTTGAAACTGCACCCCTGGATCGATATTTCGACGCGCGATAACCGCCATAAAATACTCTATCCTCGCCAGAGTTTCAACATCTATTTCACACCACCGACATAATTGATAATATATCACTTACAATAGCAACGATATTATTGTTAAAGTGTATTATCAATTCAACCAGAGTAGATGAAGAGATAAATATAATACGCGATACATTTCGTCCTTTCATAAGTTATCCTGTTTATAAAATTACATCGACCAAGTAAGCACGCTTTTATTCGACATATTTTCGAGAATAATCGATCCACAGAGAACGTAGCTTTAAGTCGGTCCAGAGCGCGATGCAAAAACGTAGAGAGCGCGAAAGGTTAGCTCCGAAGAGCGCGACGGAATCCTCGTTCTAACTATTGAGGTTTCGATTAGTTCGGCTGATACCCTACATAGAACTGTGGTTACGACTGGGATATCGCGTCTGGCTTACCGCCAGATTAGCGCACCGATTATCCGCGTCGAAAACCGCTCTATCGAGCGTCAAAAGCACGGACATGTACGTGTCCGGAGTATGCTAGGTCGTGCATTAACAAAGCGACCCTATTACCGTTACCGCTTGCTTGCGTACTTACTTGGCATACAGTAATTGCAAAATTACTACGGTACCTCATTAACGCGAGGATAGAAATTACGGCGATGGGACATTCCCGATGCGTACAATTTCTTCGTTTCACGGGTCAAATTGGGGAGCTGCACAAGTGTGCGCGGTCTAAGCGGCTTACTGGAAAATGCCCGTCGTCGTGTCCGTTGCATATTTTATCGATCGAAACCCCGGTCACAGTTACTGGAGCACGCTAATCCGAAGTTAACCAATTGTATCGGTCATCGATTATCATTATTCCACTTCCGATACTGCGCATGTGTCTTAATTAGGGAAAATTCGAGGAACGCTATTTGCGGAATCATTACGAGACGTCGAGTATCAGGAAGTGATTAAATGGCGAATGACAGGACGCTTTCGAAAGCACGAAAGCTGTATCGTGCAAAACATGAAAGCTATATTGCAGAATGTAGATCGTATCAGCACATTTCCACTAGGAGCACATGCTGCATAACGGGAAATTAAATGAACGCCCAACAACCGCGGTAGGAAGCAAAGTTGTACGATAAATACTATACGCGCATACTAGAATTTGACTTCCGCTCTGACCGCCTATGGAATCTGCGTTTAAATTCGAAAACCTTCTGCGGTGTTTATCAATTATTTGTATATCCGCGTCTCATTCGCGAGAGACGGTGAGAAAAGGAAAGAAATCATCGATAGATCGCGGTTATTGCGTTTAATGGCTGTGATCGATATATGGAAGTCTTAAAAACTCTTAAACGTGGACTTGAAAAAAGTCGATGGCCGTTGCTAGGAATTTCGTCCTTTAAGATGAAATTTTCTTCTAGACTTTAAGACTCTTCACACAATGCTAACTCCTTTTTCCACGTGTAAATAAAACAAAGGGTTTGAGATTTTACCGACGTCCCGCTGTTTTCAGCTCTCGTCGAAGAGTCCCCAGATTTAAATCCTAGCCATCGCCTTTGGATTTTTCCACGTGATTTGTACAGCAGAGATTCCGTTACCCAGAGCACAGCATCGTATCATATACGGCACACGGGAAGATTTTTACGACTCCATCTTTCTTCCAGTTTTCCGTTTCCAGGTTAAAGCAGAGCTCAACGACCACATTAAAGTTAAAAACCCGTTTATTCCCCTTTTTAATAACTTTATAGGAACGCGGAAGACACCGAGGATAGAATCGAGAGGGAAAATTTGCCGAGACTTAACGCGGTGATAACAAAGTAAAATTTGGATGGCCTCGAGAAATCTCGACTTTCACTGCAGCCGTTATCTTGGGATTTTTGCGTAGAATAAAAACTACGATTTCACATACTCGAGAGTCCTATTTTATCTAAACTTATCGTTAAATAGAATATTCTAAATTAAATAATCGTCGTGTTTGCTGATAAAGATCGAGCAAACGAATTGAACGGAATTTCAATTATACTTCCTCCAATCTTCTTGTTCGGTAATTATCTAAATATATTAGACGATTGGTTGTTACGAGCTACAGGATTTAAGTCATTCGAGTTTCTATCTAAATTCGTACATCACTCACGTCTTATATCCGAGATATAAGTCCATTCCATTCCTCTCGCTTTGAAACTCATCGTCAAATAGACATTTCTTAATGAAATAATCGTCGCATTTGGCGATGAAGATCGAGCAAACGAATTGAACAGAATTTCAGCCGAGCAGTTTAACCGTGCATCGTCCGATTACGGGCCACGATACATCCTCGCAGAGTCTAAACAATCAGCGTTTAAATCATTCGGGTTTCTATCTAAATCCGTACATCACTCGCGCTTTATGGCCGCGACATAGGTGCTCTTCGTTAACGGGGCATGTTATCTCGATCGATGGCGCCGTTAAACACCTCACGCAGGTTAAACATGCAACAGTATGAAATCGGGATTACGCTGCTTTCACAGGAAGCGCGTACTCCGGAGTCGCGAGCATTAATACCGGGAGTCCTGACGATTACAGCTCGCAAGTCCCCCGTGGGGTTTCTCCTGCTCCATGGAATATCCGAAGTTTATCCACTCTTCAGGCGCCGAATTACTTTGGCCTTCCGCGCAAGTTAACGACGAACAATTCAGTGGTATTCGTTCGACGATAATTACAAATACGTTTCAAACCTTCCATAGGTTTCTCGATGTAGCGATCATTTTTAACGCGAAAGGTACACAGAATACATAGGAATTAAATTCTTGTTGCATTACTAAGAACTCGTGTTTAAAGTATATATTTAACAGTATACTTAAAGTACATAAAAACAATCTCTTTCCTATTATAACTCTTTGATTTCTCTTTTATTCTCTTTTATCAATATATCCTTATAATTTCTCTCTTATTTCGCGCATATCTCATAGTCTCTATAAAAGGGACTAAACGTATTTCGATCAAGAGTATATAAAAAATACATATCCCACGTGATACAGCTCTAAATAACCTAATGTCCTGAACCACAAGTCCCACCATCGAGCAGAAACCTCAAGTATATCCATAGTACCCCTTAAACCAGCAAAAATAAAGACAGCATTCCAGTTTTACCATCAATTCTGTCGTTGGAGTTCGGTGCTTGGGATTCAGTCGATACCTCAAACGCAGCCAGGAAGCAGGCGCAGGTGCAAATTCGTGATACGGCATGGTAAAACCTCGCGGCCTTTATTCGCACTTGCCGCAGTCGGCCGTACGAGGAGAGCGTATGGGCGAGTCAGAAGCCAAGATCGAGGAGACGGTCCTTTTCCACTTCTCGCTCGAGTGATATCCATGAATTGCGGGAGTGCACGCGTGTGCACGACTGCTGCCCCCCTTCGCCGCCCGAAAATATATATTACGAGGAGGGCACTACTGGATTATTGGAAATAAATACTGTTCGAATCGTTACCACCGTATGACTACCTTTCGACCAGAGCCGAGTGGGCGCCAGGATAAATTACGCCCGGGTATTGCGCACACAGGGCGCGTGAAAGCGAAGGATAAGGTCTGGGAGGACCGTACAGAGATTTAGGGATCCGGCAGGAGGATATGCGAATGCGTGGAACTGCAAATCTATGGCGCGGTAGGCAATGATAACGAGTGTTCGTAAAGTCCGTGCTGGAATAGTTCAGCTGCTGCTCGTTGCGATTCGAGGGGTTAAGCATCAAGCGTGTGCGATATATGGATAAAACTTGACACGAGTACATTGTATATTTGGCTTCTGCCCTTCTCGCTGTCAATGATTGTAATTTGGCTGAAAAATCTAATAAATAGTCTCTCGAAGGAGAAATATAATTGTAAATATAGGGCCAATTCTTTTTGCGCAGAAGCTTTTTTATTAAAGACGTTTCGTCTCTGGGTGTGAGCGCTTTTTTAGGATAAAAGTAAAATTTGTGTAAAATTGTTAACCTTTGTTTATTCGATAGGAAAAGGGCTCACAGTTAGAGTTCGTTGGTCCCTTCAAACAAATTTGATATATCGTATTGGACGCAAAATAATTCTCTCTCGGAGAAAATACTCAAAGCGAAGAAAGTATATTGGCGCGATGATTAATTCTATCCTAGAACTTGGCATTGCAATTGTAATTTCAAGATTGAAGAGTCAGCGTGTAAAATGCATGGTGATAAATTAGGTAAATACATGGAAAAGATTAAAGATTACACTCCCCCGGAATGAAACGGCCGGGAGTTACTTTTCTCTAAATTGGATGGAATATTCTGGGCACGGAAGAGCCTGGGAACATCGAAAGACAGCGATTTATTCTCTTACTCCGAGCTTAGCGCGTCATTAACTCCTCATTCACGAGGCCAGGGAACCCGATGTTCCACAATTGGGACTGAGACTCATTGAATCTCCGGGGGTAAACCTGTTAATGGGAGAAGACAAGTTCGCTCCTGACGTTATAACGCACTTATAATGAGATGACTCGCTTAACAGGTTAAGAAATACCCCCTCGCACTAAGTTTCAAATTCGCGAACACCACTTAGGCAAAACACCGCCTCGGCGTGGCAACGAGAACGCGATGTAGTATGTGCGTTAACAAGACCAGCTGAAATGTCACGATTAGTGGAGGTTTAATCTCGTATCCCAGACACCCGAGATTTGATATAAATCACAATTTGTACGTCCTAAATATACGACATATTTTACGATTACTCCCTCACTTTACACGTGTGCCACTAATAACATAAACGATCCAAGTATAGAATCTGTAAAAAAAATCGATTCATCTATTATCCATCGTATCCATTCAAGTTCCAAGAGCGTGAAATGATTCTTGAGAAAAAAAAAAAAAAAAAAAAGACTTAGGCCACTTTCACGAGCATCCTCGCACACAGGAGAATGCATCCTGTACTTATTCGCGATCCAGTATCCATACTAGGCGAGCCTGGATGCGGGAGGACGTAATAAACCTCGGTAAACCATGGAAAATGGAAAGAAACGAATAGCCTCGGGCGGTACCCCGTACGCGAATTCCACGGAGCTCGCGAAACTTTCCCGGATCGGCAGGTGGGATGAGCAATTTCAGGACGAAAAGACGAAAGGGGGCAATAATGGGAAGACGTTGGAGAAACTGGGTGTCAAGGAAGCAGGATCCTGGCGTACTTGGCGGGAAACGATATATACGAGGTGTTCCGGGGTGCGCCCTCTTGGGGCATTCGCGGAGACGGTGGAAACCGCAGGCTGCGGCTGAGAATGGAGGAAACTTCCGCATATCGCAGTAAATAGAGATATCTGGTCAATATCGAGGTCCGCCCAGTTACTGTCCCTGCCTCCTCCTCTTGAACCTGGCGATGCCATGTGTTTTTTCTTTACTTTGAACGTCTTCTGCTAAAATCATTTTGGTCCAGCTGTTTTAACCCTTCGAGTGGCAGGGGATTTTGAGAGAATCTAGTTGAAAAATGTCAGGCGAGGCTTTCTCTCGTTATGGGTTGAGATATAAGGAGCAGCACGATAAAGCTTCGAATGTCTTCGATTTATATTTAAATATGTTTTTAAAATATTATATAAAATATTGTCGGTTACAACGGCATTCGTCGAAACATTCTAAACTCAATTGAGGCGACACCTTAATCGTGGACAGCCAGGAGAGTATCTAAATATTTCTTCGTCACTACACGGTTCAGTTTCATTTACACTATCGCGCTGCCCAATAAACATTTTAGTGATCGATAAATAAAGCTGTTAACAACAAATACTGCTCGATCGAATGACAGTTCTGGTAAAAATCCAGTGAGCTTCCGCAAAATTATTTTCAACGACCCAATTATTCATTAGGCAAACGGTAAGGAATGCTCGAGCAACTGGTCGCCAAGTGTTTTATTACTCTACATAAAACTCAACCATTGGGTGACCAGGTAACGAGCCGGTCAAGTAACCATCAAATTCCCCGCCGACGAATACTTGCTCGGGCAAAAAAATTCATGAAAACGCGGAAAAAGCCTCAACCGAAAGTAGTCGAGAGTCGCATCGCGTTGCTTACACTCCGAGTCCCCGAGGTTTGGGTCCCGGTAGAAACTCCAGCGATTCGCGCTGGACGTTCAACGTGTTAGACAAGCGTGCAAAAGAAGCGCGATCGGCGCTCAAGTGGTTAAGCCAGATTCCAAGCCACCGGAACTACGGTACACGGATCACGTGGAAAATTCTCCATAAACGATTGGCTGGATCCCGACCGGGAGCCTCTGCCCGAAACCCCTGAATTTTTATTCGCTACACGAGCGCAGCTTCTGATGTGACATCTCCACCTTGTAAGTCGTCCGATCGACGGCCAAATCCGAATCGCCTTGCGACGTCCATCGTCCTTTCGCCCTCTCTACCAGCCCGGCTGGGAATAACGGCATGTGATTGCGCGCACGGCGTTGTCGCTCGTGAATAATGAAAGGGGGAATAAATTTGTAACCAGGGATCCGCGTCCGGCGCGGCTACGAATTTCGTGACAATAATCCCGGACCCTCTGTCGGGCGTAGCTCAACGTGGCTCATTCAGGTCTCCCGAGGAAAAACAGCCGGAATCGTACGCCTCGAATTCTGAGATGCCAAGAGGCTGACCTCGCGCTGAGAGCCTCTGCTCGCCCCGTGAGAACCACTTCCTCGTCTCCCGACTCCTCTCGCCAGAATTCCAATTTGGGAAGACCGCTCCTTCGTTCGATCGGATGTATCGCGTGGGATTTTGATCCTTCGAGCGTCTTTCGCGTGCAGTTCTATAGGATCGCTCAGGCCCTCGCGATGAACACCTGTGCGCGCACGTCTCGTGTTTTGAGACCTTCAGGAATAGACCTTTCGAGAAGTTCCTCGATCAAGTATCTCGTTCAAAGAGCTCCGGAGTTGGATCATTGACTCTATGTGTGTGCGAGGTTTGCGGGCTTGACTTAAAGTTGATAGTCCTAGCGCTCACGACGTTCGCCTTGGGATACGCTGCTCAAGGTCTACGCTTTTAGTCTTCAAGCTCCCACTTATGCATATATATATACATATACACAGCGAGTTTTTAATATCCAAGATCCAACTTATATACTTATGTACCATGTACTAAGTAGTATACGTGTGCACATACACAGGGTGAATTTCTAATGACCAAGATCCAACCCATGTACTTATGTACTTATGTACTAAGTAGTATACATGAACACATACACATAACGTCCAAAATCCAACGCATGTACTTATCTACTTATGTACCAAGTAGTATAGACGTACCGTACACAGGGTAAGATTCGAATGTCTTTCGATCAAAGCAGCCAGGCTCGGTCCAACAGGCAACCGTGAACTTCGTTTAATAGCCGACAAAGAGACTTGCGAGGGTGAAGTAGTCCGCGAAACTTTTGGGCACGATCGTCGATCGAACTTCGCCCTGGACAAGGCGGTGATCGGATTTGCCGGTTATTGTTTTCATCACGAAGATGGTTTAAATCGGGTGCGGTACGTGTACATATCGCGCATGAGCAAAACTTTCGAAGAACGTGACCAGCGCGGATCCTGCGGACGTGTGGCGATGTTCTTCGGATGGCCTTCCTCCTCGCGATAAAACTTGGTCAGCCTGTAATTCTGGACGACGTCAAATATTCGAGGTTCGCCTACCTCCATCGAGGGATATCGCGCGACAAAGGCATCACCGGTCGATTCCTTACCCGGATTTCCCTCGCGGAGTCTAACGGCAGGGACGCTGCGTGAATCATAGAGACAACAGGAGCTGGCGATGTATAATGGATGCGCGAATGCTGCGTGCCTGTCTTTTGTAACGTACGAGCCAGATTGCAATATCTGTATATTCGTTTCACCTACGACTTGACCTGGCTTTACACAAATTTATACGCCCCGCCAAAGCTTCGTTGCTCACCTCGTAGACGATGGCAAATTTATTACGCCTTCCTCACGTTCCAGCGACGATTGGCTTCTGGATCCCGCGAAGATTGTTTTCTTAAATATCTATACGTCTCTTCGCATCCTTGCTCTTTTTAAAGTTGACGCATTCGTCGTTTTTTTAATGTAATTAAAAATAAATATTATTGTGATAAGTATTCGTGAAGAAGTATTATTCGCGTATTTGTTTGAAGAAGATAGTTAAATATTTTGTCTTTCATAGTCGATGCAGAGATCTGCCTTCGGTTGCAGTGGATACAATTATTATTCAATGTACCGAGCAAGAAGATTAGGAGTATCGTGTCGTACTTTGACTTTCATACGTATAGATTATATTTCGCTGAAACCCACCGTTACCAGACTCGAAAACCTGCCCCCTGCGGGCAAAAAAAATTACCTCTCCCAGTCGGCAAATAATGCAGACGCATGTCCCCGCAGCGCATTTTACGCGTGCATTATGATTAGCGGCGTAACGCATCGTCGTAATATGGATATAATCCATTGCGCTGTAATACAAATGTGATTTATCACGCGCTGATGCACGTTTCTCGAAAAAATACGCACGATTTTTTCCGGCATTCGGAGACCCTGCTCCTGCTCCTGACAGTGGATATTTATGCTCTCCCGTTTGTATCTCCAATTTAGGATTCGTAGGGGGGGGGAAATCGGGGTATGCGGCTCCGTAATGGATGGACACTTTGACCTATGCCAGCGAACCTCCACCTCAAATTCTACTCATCGCGACCTTTCCACGCGATGCGCCGGGGTATAAATACGAAAGCAAATATACATAATGGAGGTCACTCGATGGTCGTAGAGCAGTCGTCCACGGATTTATCGCGATCCACGGATTTTGCTGGAAAAACAATAGCCCGCTCGTGGTGAAGCGCGCAAATGAAACCCTGTCCGGGTGTCGTGGCGAATTAAAGGCCGAGTCTCCCATAACGAATGATTTCGGTGGTCCATGACAAAAATTAAGCGGGCGAACAAACGTGGATGGACGTCGCGCGCGATTCAAAGGCAGAGAGGTGCCCAATGAAACGGCACCGTACTATCGATGGTCCACTCTCTTCAAAGGGTGCGCTTATCGAGGATGAGGAGGAAATCGAGTGGCCGGAAAAATTCGTTGCTCGGAAATGCGGAACCACTCACCGTGAATCGAGCCGATTCGAACGAGCGCCTCCTCTCTCTCTCTCTCTCTCTCTCTTTCTCTTTCTCTCTCTGGCGCTCTCAGTCACACTACATCAAACTAGGACCCTCCCACTTGGATGGCAGGCCCAAATCGATTTGGCCAGTAAAATAACATTTTGCCCGTTCAAAGAGGCGTCTCTAATTCGCCGGCAATCGGCGCTTCTTTGCGGCTAGACGGTCGTCGGCAGTGAATCGTTTAACTCACCGCTCCCCCGTGGCAGTACGGCCAGCGAGTAAACCGCCGTCGAATTAGGTTGAGGAACTTTATGCTGCATCGTGTACAACGCCGGCGACAACGTTCAAGCGGCCGGCAATAGTTCCTAACGAGCTTAGATTATGTCGTTGCCCTTGTCGTCGCGCTGCGATGAGGGGAGCGACACGCGCGCCCCCGATCTTTTCCTCCTTTCGCAGACGGACCCGGCAAAGTGTGCGCGTTGTGTCGAAATCCCACCAGCAATGGGAATCGACGCATTGGAATCGAGCTGATAGTTTGTGGATATGGTAAATGATTTTTTCGCGCAGTACAGTGTTACAGTATTTGTATAGTGATATGGTAAATGTTTACTACTATACAAGTGAAACTCCTGGAGCGAATGAAGAGCTTTTACCGATCTTCACGACAAGAGGAGTGATATGAAAATCCTTAGGTCTACTTGGTTTGTGGATATGTTCAATGGCGGATGTAGGTACGCGTGGATGGTCAGTAATGTAGTTTTGGGAACTTTGACGCAACATCCGAATGCGCGAAGAGAGGAATAAGAGGAGGATGTGGATAGCTTCGCATTTGAGGTCGGCCTCCGCTTTATCGCGGAGCTACGAAAATTCCCATCGGCTGCTGCGCCTGAAAAGTTTGAGGCCATAACCGAAGAGTCAAAGTACATCTTTCGTGCCACTTGCATAACTCGATTTATTAGTCGAGTGCACGCCGCTAAAGGAAGAGAAAGGTCGGCGATGCGCATCGCGTGCATTCCGTTTGTAGACCATGCGGATCTATATCAATCGTCGCGTTTCGTGCGTGTTTAGAAGTAGGACAAGTCCAATGGGCTACGTTCCTTTAGCGGACAGAGACTCGGACTTCTATATGAAAAGTTCGAATTCATATTTCACTCGCAATGGAGCTACTCGTAAAGGACCTTCTGACTCGAAGAATAGTTAACGGCGTACGGAGAAATGTAGCTCGCTGAATCGCGAGCGGACATCCTCAAGACCTTCGATTCACGACGAGTATAAGTAAAGCATGTGTGATGCACTTATTCCGGAATTCTACTCCTCAACTTTGCCTCCTCTGTAATATGAATCTGTGCAGGTAATAGGAATTTCTCGATTATTACTAGAACTACGGGTCATTATCAGACATATCTATATACAGGCTACAAATATCTGTGAAAGAAGAAAGGCGCAGAGAAGAAGATAATTAATTTAGGTACACCATATATATTTTAATAAATAAAAAAAGGACAAAAAAAATGTCGACAGCTCGATAAAATGACCTACGTGCATCAATAAAATTATAGAAAATCTTAATATAGATTTGTAGAAAATTTGTAGATAATCTAATATGGAAATTATAGAAAAAAAAAAAATTATAGAAATTGCGAAATTGTCGTGCAATTTTTCAAGAATCTGTTATGCAATAATTTTCTACAAACAACGTTATTATTATCAATTCGGTAATTGTGGTATTAAAAATCATTCCACCCTAAGATTCGCCACGAGCAGCGAAGTACCGCACGAGACAATTTGTTAAAAATATTCAGCCGTCACTGAAGCTAACGAACGGTCTGAAACGCAGCGAATTCGCAAAGTCGCCTCGTCCTACGCCGTAAACTTCGCCGCCTGGAAGGGATCCTGCGCGTATGCGAAATTGAAACTCCGCAGAAGCTGAGATCGCGGCACCGAAGGGCCAAGAACGATAGGAAGAGCAAAGCCCGCTTTGACGTTTGACTGTGGCAGCTGCTTGGTATTTCGTGAATTTCTCAGACGTTACCGGGCGCCTGCGTAATACAGATTCACGCGTAACTGCAGCCAAAGCTGGCCCACGATCCGACTGGAGGTTCAACTCCTCAAGTATTTCACCGCGGTTAAGTTCTAAGCGCTGTTACGACCGGTTAGTCGAGCGCATGCCGGCTGCCACCTTGATTATGCTCTTGCCCTTGAAATTAACTCTTTGCGGTACACCGCTTTCTCTCCCCCCTCCCTTTCCCCCCTCTCTGTCTCTCGCTGTTAGCAGATCGATATAATTTCGAAAGGTGTATCGAAGTAAATTGCTTGAAGACAGTACAGTGTGGTGTGTAAAATAGGCGTGGAATGATATTCGAGGTGTAACGAGTTGAAGAAGAATAGAGGGAAGTAATTTATCGAGGCAATGCACCGATTAGAATGTGGGGACGTGAATAGCAATAGGCGATCAGCACGAAAAAATATAACAGGTGGTTGGCGCGTGAAAGATCGAAAGGTTCTTCAGCGTTTTCTATATTCTCGAAATTGGTTACGTTTCGAAAGTTTACGCTCGATGAAGACCCTATAGAATCTTTCTGGATTTTTATTCGTCTGTCTTTGGCCAAGGCCAAAATCCAATTCTCCCCCTCCACTCATTTTTGTTATAGGTATCCTCTTTATCTCTGAATTCTTATAATCCTGTCACTGTTGCTTATTCAATACACGTAGACTCGTGTATTGGGAATAAACTGTGTGAGTAAATATTTTTATTTCTGTGGTCACCTAACGAGGAATATATCTATTGACAGATCTCGTCTATCACCTCTGTTTTTTTTATTCTTTTTATTTCATTATTTTTTATTTATTGACTTTTTAAATTGATTTGCGACAGCGCCTGCTAAGGTCATTCTGCCTCTGGTTTTTCCATGTCATATGTACCTTAAGCACCTATACTCCTATACCTTAAAGAATAGGCAAAATTACCTTAGCAGTCGGTGCTGAAAATGAATAAACAACAACAGCACATTAGCAGACTTAACAGAGTATTGGAAAACGAAGAATATAATGAAGAGATTCGGCGATAGTTTACAACTGCCTCATCGCTGTGTCACTCGTCGCTTCCATTCCCTCTCTTCCTTTTCCGCCCTTAACTTGAATAAGCAAACAGTTTCGCACAAGCATTCATCTTCCAGCATCGATTCATAGATTCATCGAATCCGTGATCTACTTTTTAAGGTAGATTCCGTGCCATTTGACGTAAGCAGCGCATATCACGCGGAAAATCCAGGGGCGATGGTGGAAAGAAATTTCGATTTCCATATTGAAAGATCCGAATATCCGTGCAGAGCCAAACTTTCGGATCTTCTACTAACACGTTGTTTTGCTCGCTAACGTATACCACACATTTCCTCCAGATGCTTAAAAAAATAACGAATACCCCTTCCTTTCCCAATCTGCACGTAAAAAATTTAAATAAATTTAAGCAAATCATATCAAGACTGGCAAACGTGTAGAATTTACATCATTGTACTAACGAAGTCTCTTCGTAACATATCCAATGTCCCACAATTATACAAGAACCCTTATTCCAAAGAATACTCGTGATTTAAATTCAACAAGAAATCCAAAAAAAAATATACAATATCTATAAAGAAATATATGATATAATAAATAAGAGGAAAAATATTAGCGTTTAATGCGTAAAGTTAAATAGGGTAAGAAAAGTGTCATATCTGATTGCAATGCGTTGCACCAGGATGATTTTTAATAGCAGACTCACCGGCACGTCGTCGCCAGCGCGGAAGCCATGGCGAACTTCTGGGTTAACTGTTTATTTTCCGAGAATACGTTGCTTGTTCGGCCTTGTTCCGGGTACGCTGATATTGCGCCGGAGTCCCACGCGCGGGGCTTACCGTATCGTTAAACTTGTTACGCGAAAACATCGTTGTTACAAGTATTAAAATTGAATACGGCTAAACTAGTGGTTGAAGTTGCTGGATATTGCAACCGCGACGTATTATGCAAGACTCCGGAGCGCGAGTATTTGCGGAATAAATCAGAGGCAAAGCCGGCGTATGTAAAATGCAATAATTGCATGTATGTAAAATGGAAATCCTCGTTCGTACAGGTCCTATGCGCGGAGCTTAACTTCCCATCAAAGCGGATCGCCGACTGCTGGATACTTTTTTTTTACTGTCGCACGGATATTGTATCACGAATGGATTCCAGCCGAGAGCGGAGGCGGATCGTAAAAGCAAAAAATTACGGCTGGATCGTCGACATAAAATATGATTATGACGATTGAGCGTAAACATTAGGCTCGCGATTCACGAATGAGGAGGAGATCAATCGAAGACGCCGCGGTCCAGAATCATCATCGTTCTTCATCCGCTGAGATGCAAAGCGCAGAGATCTTTGAATACTCTTGTGAAGGAGAGCCTCCTGTTACAAACATCGAAAACCACCTTTCGAGCGTGTCCACTATTCGAAATATCGAACTGCGTTCGATGTACAAAATCATAAAGAACCGGCGCGATTTCGGAGAACTGGTTGCCAAGGTATTTTACAGGAATTTATTAGGAAACGGGATGATTTTATGGACAAACAAATGATCAGCGCGTAGGGGCGCGAGTATTTTTTCCACTTTCCAATCATTCGTGTCCTATCTCGAAACGAACTGTAGACATATTTTAAATGTAACCCAGCGATAACGGTTGTGACGGCGAGATCGTAAATTGCATAAAGCCGATGAATAACGGATAGCTGCTGGCCCCCGCGTTAAACCGACGCTCGTCGTATTTCGACGCGCATCTATCTCTGTTTGAGAAGAGGCAGGAAATTGCAGGCCGGCTGTTTTCCTAAGTTCTAACGTAAATGAAATTTCAGCTTTTGATTACGAATCGGACGAATAGACGGCGCAGGCCGTTATTATGGCCCTCGGTTTGACCTCGGTGCGTGCTGCAAAAGTTCAAAAAACTTGTCGTGCACGCGCCCTCGCTTCTCTTTAATCAAATTAAAAGATAAGTTGGGTAGATAGGAAAGGTATCACGATCGCTTACGAAAAGGAAAGCTGCTTGGATAATGATGGTTTTTAAATGATTAAGATACCGCGCGAACTTTATTAAGTAATTATATTGCAATTAAAAATTTAACGAAATACTCGCGCCTACGAAGGCTGGGAATAATTTTCAATTTGAAACTCCATTTGCGTATTTTATGGATCGCCCGTAAATGAATGGCGAAAGTTTACGTATAAGTCTAGAGTATTATTACTGGGCATTATATGTCGTTCATCGAACTTTATTTTGAACGTCTCGAATTATTCTGCGAGTTTAACAGAGGTAAGGCAGTAGTTTTTATTTCCCCAATAGAAAATGAGACGCACAATGCACGTCACTTTTTTTTTTTTCCTACAGGTTGCAACATTTTTCCACGGCTTCAGCGCTTTCAAGCGTTGGAAAACTCGACACCGTCATTGTATATCCATTGTCCATGACATCCAGATTTTTAGATTGCGACTTTTTGCGCGGATACGTATTGTCCAGAATTTTTTGGTTATCTCTGCGTCGCCATAGAGACACACTTTTCCTTCGATGTTTCTAAAATTCTCGACTGATCGAAAAAATATATAAGATCAACGATAGTGTTAAAAATATGTCCTCACCCAAACTTCGATGGACGAACGAAAGTTGCAGCCGTTTTCAAGTATTCCGTAATTTTCCAATGTCTAACCAACCGACTGCAAATATTTTTAATACTCAACCAAAGGATTTAAAGGACTCAAGCCATTCCAAGTGAAACTAACGTATACGATAAATACACCATGCATTCATCCTTAATTCTGCATTGACAAAATAAAAAAAATCTTCGCTTAAAAATACAGAATTTCACCAAGCACACAACCACTGATATTACCATACTTAACAAACACTATACTTTCATTAACCTCTTCAGGAATACGGATACACGTACGTAAATTATCTTCCTCGCGCGTCTTTTCCATTCCCAATTTTTCCTCGCCCTATAAAATTCCGCCCATCCAAAAGGAGCAGAGCACAGAGGCAGGAAAGATCCAGCAATTTTTCTCTCAGCCTCGAAAAACTCTCTCCGCCAAAAGGTCAATCAGAAGTGTACAAACGATCATTTTGGAAGGAATCCAAACGCACCATTATTCAATCCCCGATCATTCTGGGCCAGCCCAACGTATCAATCCAGCCAAGTGTCAGGGCCAAAGAAAAGGTTGAACGATCCTCTACATCCTTTTTCTCGCCCCTCTAACGCCAGCCACTCATTCTCCATGGTACGAAAGCAAAAAACGATCGCGACGACCATCCACCGGTAGCTCTGTCTCCGGCGCAGCGACAACGACGCCGAGAGAAACGAAAGGTCCCAGCAGCAGTCCTCTGTCTCGCAATCCTGAAGCTACATGAAAATCCCATAGTCGTATGTAACCCGCTGAAGGCGGAAGGGAGACGGATATAGGGAGAGCGCGGGAGGTGAGAACGAGAGAATTATTACAACGAGGAGAGCTCGGCGGTGTCCCTGCCGCCAGAGACGCGGCACTGCAATTTGCACTTGTTGCCGTCAACACAGACTGTGCATTAAGCTTTATTAAACTCGCGGAAACTGTTTAATTTAAAATTACATCCGGATTAGCCGGGGATAAGTGTCTGGCCGGGGGACATCGAAATTAGAACGCGGCCGGAGAGCTGGCCGGGTTCGTCGTGGTGGTACAGCTCACGATGCACGGAGCCTCTTATAGCCTTGACGACTGATAGTTCTCGTGCAATCTCAACCCTCTATAATCCGTGTCTCTTTTAGATTCTGACTCATTTCCGCTTCTATGTCATCTCGTGCTTTAACCATGAATTACGATACTTCGCTGTGAGTTACGTTGTTAAGGGACTATTGTTGGATCGATCGTTTAAGGAAAAGCTTGCGTGCTTGGATGAATGTTTTGAGTGATCTTTCGGGACACACTTTTGGAATATATGTGAAGCTACGGTTGGGAAAATAACTTATAGGATTAAGGAGTAGAGCCAAGAGAAAGGATTCAGATAAATTGATATCTTCACTGATCGTGAATTTCGTAATATTAAAGTAATCTACGGTTGAGGGAAAAAGAGAAGGTCGTTTGTAGAGAATAAATAACTTCGCGACTGTATCGTGACCTATTGATTTATAAGAGCAGCCTCAGCCGTGGCTCTCGTTAAGTATTGATCAAATTGCGCATGATACGAGCGTAAAGTCTGGAAAAGACGTAACCGAAAGCAGAAATCGATGTTGATAAAGACGGTCAAGGCGGCGAGTGCGAGGCACCGCACGTCGGTGGTACCTACTCTAAAACTCCTATTAAGGTCAAGTTGCTGATACAAAACTTTCTGCTGGGATAAAAGTCACTTTGATAACACTCCCGCAATTTTCTATGCGGTATATGCACCGCGTGGACCACATTTACCGCGCACGCCTCTTGTAAACCGCGTTATTATCCCCCGCGTTGAGAGATTCCGTATTTCTGGACACCAAATAGGCAGCTCATACAAATATGCCTTAGACACCAATGAAAGTTATACATGTAAATTCACGGTGTACGAACGACGAGGCAGTGGCGAGGAATCGCTTGATTTATGGACGCGTAACAGGATGTAAAAGATACAGAATGCGATTCTGACGATGGAAACTTTTAAAGGCGATACCTTCAACGTCTGGATGATGTATGATCGCGGATACAGTGGGGTTTGGGGTTGATTACTTAGAGTTAATCAGCCAGAGAGGGCTACGCGTCGAATGGGCATATAGTCAAACTAATATCTTGGCCACAGATTGAATGGAGTACGCGACTTCGGGCACCGGCACGAACCACGATGAAACTGACAAAGTGCGATTGATAGAATGCCATGACAATGGCGGTGCATGCCACAAGAGCGACTGAACTCCCGTGACCTGGGCCGTAAAATTGAAACGATCTCGGTTCATATAACGCCTCGGCACCATCGAACTCCTGGTTACATCGTCAAATCTATTTAAATCCCGGTGTTAACCAACGACGTACCATCGACAGCGAGGTGACGCATCGATATTCCTGTAGCACGCGGTACCTCAGATGTACGGATTTCTCTGTTTCAATAACGCACAGGTATGAAATCTAAACAAAATTCGGGCCGTGCGTGAAATCATTTCCACGTAGCGGAGGACGTTATTTTACTCGCGTTGCAACGTGTCTCGAAACTTTTATAATGTTCCTGCAAGTACGTTATTCATAGTATCTATGCGTGTCATGAGTATCGATGAAATTAATTACCCTTTGTAAATGTTTATTTTTATGAAATAATGTGTGATCTAAGTAAACGAGATTTTGGTCGATACACTAGGCATTTATGAGACTCATCGATCTTACGAGGTGACTGTGAAGTGAAACACGTCTCTAAATGGGCTGCTGGTAGTCTCTGCATATGTATGACATCGATATTTACAAGTTCTAGAATACATCGCGTGTTTTTGTGGAATAGGGTAAATAAAAGTATATGTAAATAACGAGTAAACGTATTGTATAAATAGATCGCGTTATATTCGATATAAACGATAATAAATTCGTTGTCATGATATACTTTAGATATGTATAAAGGTTTTATCCGAAATTAATTTATTACCAGAATTCATCGGAGCTTGGTGACAGGGCTAAAGGAAATTCAATAGCAGGGTTATTGTAATGATCAGAGAGGGACACCATAATTCCACGTTTCCTCCTGGTATGAGATTATAATCGCTTTGAGCACGGAAATTATTTCTGAGACCTGTTATGCTGATAAAGCCGTTTGGTTCGCGTGACAATCCTCTGTGAAGCATATTATTTATGTTATTAAACTAAGTGCGTTCGATTATGCGAGGCCGTATTTGTGCCCATATTTGCCGTGTACCGCAATCTCTAATAACGACGCAACAAATTTGTATTAGCACGAATTGCTAAATCCTTGTGTATAATGTAACGAGAACACATAAATACAGAGTAGAAGAATGAATTTTCATAGAAGGCAAAATTCAGGCCGCGTACTTTTCATTTTCACTCATTCACTTCCCTCGACGTATCTCTGATATTCCAACGTGAAACATGCCATCTTTGGCTAAAATCTCCTTTCAACGAATTTAATGATTTTTAGTAGTCGGACATTGAATTAACTCTCCTCGCACGATTCGAGATTCTATTTCGAACATTTTACACGACGAGGCGATATAATCGAATGAACGCATTATACTGCTGTGCATTTTTTGCCCCAAAGCATGACGCAACATCGATAAATATACGTACGATACGATACAATCGTACCATCGGTATCATACATGTACGAGGAAAAGCAAGATATTCGCGGGGGACCAGTTGGGCTGATTTATTAATCAGCGTAATAACAAAGAAGCTTTATTCGCCCCCAGTTTGCCCTGCGACGAGCTCAATACCTTTCACGATCGCAGCCCTCTCCTGCTTCCTCTCTCATCCATCGACTCTCACAGCGGAAATTCGGTCGCGTTTAGCCAAACAAACACAGAAGTCGGCATCGTCGCCTTCTTTCCAAAGGATCCGGCCGCGCGGACAGAATTATTAACCGGCGTGTAACGATACGCCGCGCTATCGCTTCGAGGGAACCCGACTCGCTCCTGGGGAACGTATTAATATTGTTAATTAAAAGGGCTGCGCATACATGTCGACATTACTCGCGTGTCGGCGGTTGATAACGTCGATGCGGGAGGGAATGCACTCGGGCCAAACCGGGCGAGTGGAACGAAAGTAGATGAACGTCCATTGATTACTCCGTTGAATTTCACGTTAGGAAGGTTTCCCGCCACGAATGCAACGTCCGCAACGGGGGGGATGCCCCTTTACCGCCGCTTTCGACGCGAGACCTTGTTAACCGTACTGTCTTATCTGCTGGAGGGGTGTATTTACACAGCCGTGCGCGGAGCTGGCCCGACAGTCGAAAAATATTGGCTCGAACGTGGATCGATATTGCTCGAAAGAAGTTATACGAGATCCTGATGGCTCGGATGATTTTCTTCCCGCGAGGAATTAGCGGTTAAAATCAATACGTTCGGTGCTAAAATGGGAGGTGGGAGGGGGCGGTCCTATTTTGGTGCGCGCCGAAACTTAAGCCAATTTAAACTGCTTTAAAATACGCGCGCCGTCTGTGGCTCCGTCCTGTTGTGCGAATTGAGAGGAGCATATCCGTTCGTATATCGGGAATTCGAATCGTCCTTTCCCCGATGACGATCTGTATCGCCGAGTATTGATTGATATTAATCGACGAATAATCGTCCTAAGAAATTATCCGAACTTGGTATCGCGTGCAAAGTATCTTTCCTCGATAATTTCTTCGTTATTGTTTTTATACTCGATATATGGACTGTTTACTTTGAAAGTGGTGTAAGTCCATTATAAAAAAAAAACCCATATTTCTCAATTAACAAATATGCTAACCTTTAATTATCTCGAAACAAGAGAAAATGGACTTACACCACTTTCAAAATAAACGGTCCATACAATGCATTCATGCATTTTATTTATTATATGCCGTTGTTTATAATCCTTGTATACTTCTAACGAGATTACAAGAAGCGTAAAAAATATTACACGCTCTTATACCAAACTACCACCGATGATCCTTCGAGCAATTCTGCTCGTCCGTGTGGGAAATCCGGTTGAAAGGTACCCGAGGCGCAAATCGATTAGCGAAATCGATTTGTCCAACGGCATAAACGTAACATTATCCGCACGCTCGGGTGCGGCAATGCCAAATTGACAAACGTCGCCAAAATTTACTCAGCGACGCGGAGATGGGTTAATGGTATCGTCCTTGCGGGACAAAGAATCAACGATGTTTGTCGGCTGCCAATTTCTGTTGGGTTCGGATGCGGCCCTCGATTTTTCCAGAAAGGGGGGGAGGAGTTGGAGAAGGAGATGGATAGAGTGAGAGTGAGAGAGAGGGAGAGAGAAAAAGCATAGAGAGAGAGAGAGAGAGAGAGAGAGAGAGAGAGAGAGAGAGAGAGAGAGAGAGAGGGCGAAGGGAGGAAGAGGTACAAACTGATAGGAGTTTAGCCGAGGAGGGAGAATTCAACCGATAGAGCTGGGAAAGCCAATATCATGCCAACAGAATCGATACAGACTAAATAAATATTGTTCGGCCGAGAGGCAGCCGAATTGACAGTGAGTCGGCCCGGTGCAGGAATGCAATATTTATTCCGCGGAGCAGGAAAATGAGAGCTGGAGGCGGGCATGCGACGCACGACCCTTGCCCCAAGAGTTTCGCGTATAGCCTGCAACAGTTCTTGAATATGCAACCTGACATAGGTGGTAGTTCGATAGCGGATCCTTCCGAGCGTGGCTGCGTTACGATACGCACGGTGCGCACTGAAAACTGGGAATATATATATATATATATATATATATATATCCATCCATCGAGAATATTTGTCGAGGTGCAAAACTCATGTCGATCGACGGCATTGCGTTCATCCTGAAATATCCTCGAGGCTGAAGTAAGTTTAAGCCTTTTCGGTCCAAATGTTCTTTAGTGAGAAGATTCAATTTTGAGGAGAAACAATCGAGAGGCAGTTGATTGTCAGAAGCAGATTACACGGATGATGTCAAATGGCATCGACGGGCTGGAAAGGGTTAAGCGTGGATCGGTCTTAACGCGCATTTCCTTCGTAATAACGGCGCCAACGACATTCCATTTCGCGCCTGAAAGGCTAATGGTTCATGGGCCGCTCGTAAGTAAAATACTTTATAAGTTAGTAAATTCATTGTAAAGTTTTACCGTGTCGCCATTCACCCTTACGAGCCTTCACTCTGAAGTAGATCGATGTACCCGCTCCGAAACTTTGGCCCCTGCCAGAATATCTGAAAGCAGATACCCAAAGTTAATTATAGCGCATTCCTTGCTAAGATGCAGATTTGGATAGAGAAATTCAGTGGTCAGTCCAAGGGCTATTGTACACCGCTGTCTGAATGTATGTATCGATTACAACTATTGCTTCATAAATTATTGTTACGCCTCGTTCGAGAATGTAGATTTATATGTACATAAACTCAATTGAAGAACTTTTCCCCCTGAAAGTGCAACGATATCTAATTGTAATGTAATCTTTCGTTATTATGGACACGATACAATGAGTATTCATAATTAAACAAGTAGGAACACCATGCAATTTGCCTTATATAAAACTATGCAATTTTAGCTTGCAGAGACTGATTATTTAAACGTTATTCAAATAAACAGCACATGCGCAGCCCAGCATAATAACGACTGTATAATAATCAACAGTATCAAGTATACACGTAACTATCATTGTTACTACTCTTGATGGTACGATAAATCGGGCTAAGAACGGGTTACAGCTATTTTATCATCAAGTATGTCTGAGCATGTGGGACGCGTTCTAGTGGTCGGAATGATATATATTTTAATTCACTTTGCGTTGAGAAATTTCACGATAAATTACCCTCACAATATCCAGGGAAAGCTGTATATCATGAAAATCGGACGTGGAGTATGCATGGGAAACTCGGAGGAGTGAAGAGACCGGTGGAGTACTGTTAAGATGGGCAACCTGCCAAAATGCGGTAATGCCGATGCGAAATAGAAAGAAAGTCGTGCATCATTGATGACTTAGAATGGGACACGTACGCAACTTTTCCCTTGCAAATCTATTCTTCGAAATCGTGTCCCCGGCACGGCCTGGTATAACACAATACGCCGCTAAGTGGTATTGCACTTGGCTTAATCGCGAAAAGCACCGAGCGTATGAAACGTTTCGGTGCACATACTAATTATAAGCTTTAATACCGGGAAACGTAATCATACGAACTAAATTACAAATTACGTGTAATAACTAAGCAGCCATGAGCACGAGTGTACATCGGCCGGCGGGAGTAGAGTGTGATTAAATCATTTTGCTGACATGGATCAAACACGCACGCGATCGCAAAACAATGAAACGCGATGTTTGCACGGTTAGGATAGTATGGAAATCCTCTGTCCATGTACGGTACAAAATTATACGATAGCCAGCGCTCCGTGTCATCGTCTAAACGCACTGTTTACGACGCGTTAATCGCGTTATTAATAAATATAACGTATTAAGTGCAAGAATGTATATTCAGGATAATGTGTATGATAAACCAGGCTCGCTTGCACGCCACGTATATTAATAACAACATCCGCCCGTGTATTCCTGGTAGCGCGATCCGTGCACCATTAATTCGCGCGCTTAACCCCGTCGTTCTCCAAAATTCCTCAAACCGAATCAGAGCAAGGGGTCGCTGCCATCGAGAGCAGAGCGCCCTTACCAGATCCACGCCCCGCGGCACGGAAGACGGACGCGACGATAAAAAAAAAACTCCATTTCCCTGATTAACCATTTCCAAGGGTCATTTCTCACGAGAACGTACTTCACGGTTCTTCGCAATGTATTAATTAAAAAAAAAAAGAACAAAAAGGAAAGCCACCGGGCATTCTTCCAAAATCCAAGGCTAGCAGCGGCTCTCTCTCCCGGGGATTTTCCACGATCGCCACGGTGAATTTCAATAATCCGAGCGAGCGTATCCATCGAACAGTCCGCCGTCTAAGCTCGTGACTTCTCATTTCGCGGGTCGGGGGATGTCCTACGACAAAATCTGCGGTACAATTTCCAGCAGCTGCGCTCGCCATCGTAAACGTCATTTCGCATGTCCGTGGTCGGAGGGAAGAAAGGAGAAGAAAGGGAATAAAGAGGGAAGGAGAAAGAATAAGAAAAAGAAAGAGAGGGGAGGGGATAAAAAGAAGCAGTAAGACATACGGTCGGAAAAGTAAAATATGAAGAAACGTGCAAATTCGAAGGCAATCGGCGCGGCGTCAGGTGTTACGGGAGAATATGCAATTCTCATGAACGGGAACGCCACGGAGCAGCGGTTGCGACCGGCGCTAGAAGGGATACGGGCTGCTGCAGCTGCGGCTGCTCCAACTGTCGAGTGGATCAGCCACGTTCTTCTTCGATGCAATAACAAGTGGGGAGAAAGGCGAATAGAAAGGGAGAGAAAGAGGGCTGGGGGGAGGGGGGAGTAGGAGGGGGGAAAAAAGTGGAAAGCAGGTTACGATGTCCTCAGAAATTAAATCTAACGGCCGTCGTAAAAGCGTAAAGCGCGAATGATTACGCGACCGGATTAATTCTCATTGAAGGGCCCGGAGCGTAAACGCGCCGCCGGATAGGAAAGAGAAAGAAATGGAAGGGGGAGAAATGTACCCGTCGCCCACTCTCGTTCCGCTCGAGCCGTAAAACGGACGCCATCGTTTGTTGAAATTGATTAAAAAATATATACAAACACATATACATATACCTACATATACATACATACATACATACATACATACATACATACATACATACATACATACATACATACATACATACATACATACATACATACATACATACATACATACATACATACATACA
>JBCFXI010001223.1:0-66774 GCA_038496175.1 Ampulex compressa
ATATATATTATATATTTATTAAACGAAAGATATATTAAACAATAAATCCTATGCCAAATGTCAAAATAGGACAAAAAAAATGTACCATTCTAAGAGTTACGATACTGTAGTGAATTTTCAGCTCGAGCTTCCACGCTCGAGACCTGACTTCGAATCCCGCCCATTACCGATGGCTTTTTCGTGTAATATACATACTATAGCTCTCATCGTTCGAAACCCACCTTAAACGGTAGATCCTAGTCCAAACGACCTTAGCAGTCGGCGCCCAGAATGAAGGAACAAAAAAAAAAAGGAAAGAAATCCCGCCATTCGAACTCGACGATGCACAACGGCTCCTCTCCTTCTACCAGCTTCGCTCCTCCTTCGATTCCCTCGAGCAGCACGAAAAGCGTTTCGGCACAAAGGCCAGCGCGCGCGATGCCTTTCCGCAAATCCCCCTTCGTTAAAGATCGCCCGGCCGTAATCCGAGACGCGATACGGGGGAAGGTTTAATCGATAATCGAGCAGGAGCGTGCGTGCGTGTCGATGACAAGAGGAGCCTTGGCCGTCGAATCTGGCCGGTAAGAATCCTTCGCGGTACTTCCAGTTATTCGCTCCTAAAACGGAAACCACTTTATTCCACTTCCGGCCGTTAATACTGATATCCTCTTCGGGGATGAAGCACGCCTATTTTTAGATCGGGAGCATAATAACCGACATTCATGGGGCCAGGATTCGTGGAAAGGCGCGAAGATTTTCTTATCGCGGTGGCTCTAGGAGGCGAACAATATTCAACTGCGGGATCTTGATAGAGCGAGTTCAATGGGAAAAGTTATCTCCGCGGCACGGAGAGAGATTTCTCAGCGGCTTTCGGCCGAGTTCAGCAAACCGAGAGCATAGGATGCGCGCGCATTAAGTCACACGTTCGACAGGATGTTTCGCAGTGAGCCCAATGGCGGTGTGTTGGTTCGGTGTAGGACACGAGCGCGATAAGGGGAGTAATCTCGAGAGGAGCTCCTACGACATACAGGAATTTACGTCACGTTCCTAAACACGCGCAACCTTCCTGCCGAAGTTTCCCAACCTGCGTTGCGCGCTGCTTCCGATAAAAGCTCCGCATCCTCTGGCATTGGCTCGCAGGGGGGAATTCCGTTATAATTCGCGCAAAGTGCGCTCATAGGCCACGATGCAATCTCGCCGCCCCTGCGCGCCATTAATCATTTCGGGACAATCGGGTTTTCTACTTCGTATCTTGCCGACACGAGGAGCTCCATATTAAGGGGGGGGGGGGGGGGGTCGATGAACTGGAAAATCCAGGAATTACAGGAGGTAGTCACGGTTCACGGCTCGCGCCTTGTGATACCGATAATAATAATTGTTGTTTCCATCGGTCGCGTAGCCGTCGCTGGCGACGAGTGCGCACGTGGCGATCGATCGATCGAAGGCTGGCTCGTATTTAGAAACTCGAAATCACTGGCTCGTCCATCGTTTTCGTTTATGCTCTTGTCGCTCGACTTAGTGAAATTTCATGGGACGCGTGCAAGTCGTCCTCGTTGCACAGTGTCTCTCGATTGAACCATGAAACGTGCTTTGGACCTTTTGTTTGGACGATCTACAGGTTGGTGGTTGAATATTCAACCTACCAGCCACTTTTTGGACACATTCACATGTACCGCGTGTATTATTAATGAAGAGAATATCAAGAAATCTATTAAGAGGTGTCGATAGATCCATAGAACGATTCAGACTCTGCGATAGAACCATGAAAAATCTCAAGAAAATACTCGACCACGAAGTACAACGATTCGAGTTAACTCGCATTCCGTTAACTCGCGACTCAAGGGGCCGCAGGACAAATGATTTTGCACCAGCGAAATATGGCGAGAGGCCACGCTGAATCGCATTCCGATGGCGATAAGCGTATCCTCGGTCGTAATGAGTTAACAGGTCTCCACGAATGTTACGACGAGCGTCCTTCGGCCAACGTTACCGACTAAATACCTCGGCCTGAGCGCACCAAGCTTCATTCGCGATAAGCGGCCTCAAAAGCTCTCCTCCAGATTCTTAAGGGGTATTTCGTTAGGTGCCCTCTCTTTCTTCATTCTTCCCTTTTTTCCTCTTCTCTTCTCCCCCCAAGATTCACGTCATCGACGGGCCAGAATTCGAGATATTCTTTGGCAGAAACGGTTGCGTGCGCGGAGGAAGGAAAGGTTCGATAAGAGTTGACTCATCTAGCCGGTATCGGGCGCTTTACTTTACATCTCGAGCATTTCGAGATTGGTGATTATTCACGATAAGCGACGCTCCACGGCAAGGCACTCTACGAGAAGTGGAGGAAGAAGTGCCGCGACTCCCGCACCGGCCACTCTCGAGTGCGCGGGGCTACGGGAACTTTTGAGTGTCGGATCTGGAGTTATGAAATCGATTAGGCGGAAGGCCATCTGCGCCGATGATTATTCGAGTTCGTGCCGAGGAAAGGAGTGAGGAGAGTGGATAATGCCGCGACGCCCCGTGCATTTTTATGACAGGCTGTATGCATATGTATATCGCTCTTTACATTTGGGAGTCGTGGGACGCCTTGTACGTGCCACGGATCGTCCTTCCGTCTATCTAGGATCGTTGATTTATTCGCGAAGACAGAAAGGGATGCGTCGAAATTCGAGGTGAGACGAAAGGGGGGGGGGGCGATAAGAAGAGAACGAAGTAACGTTGTATTGTTTTAAATGAATATTTATTTGGAGCAACGTATCGCGTTTCTATTCGAGCTGAGGAGAAAGAAAGAGGAAATGATGGACATACGGAGCAATACAATGTCGAAATATTATAAATCAGTGTAGCGTATCTTATTTATAGTGGCTAAGCGACGAATTCTGAATTTAAACGGTAAATAATGAAGTACTGGGTGCAACGAGATAAGGGGAAAATTGAAAAGGATAATAATGGCGATATGATTATCATCGTTCAATTATCGATCCAACATTCGAGTTTGTTAACCGAGCGATGCGCTATTTCGTCGGCATAGTGCAGGATGATTCTTTTGAGTGATTTCATCGTAGGAATATTAAGGAGCCAGAGGTGAGGCGAGGTAAAAAAGTGTACCATGGTCAGCGAGTTTTGCGAGGGACGCTCCCTTCTTTGGCAACTGGGTCTCATTTTAATTCCCCCCGAAAGAAACGACCGCCTGGCAGCTGTTGCTTCTTACGGAACAAAACGTGCGTCGCCAAACCGATGCTCGGGCCATAGACGGCCTCAGGTGTTTTGGACAAAGATATCTTCGCTAATCTCAAGCAGTCTCCTTGTCATCGACAAAAACTGCAACGACGCTTCGATGTCGGACGAGACAGTTTCGAAATGACGATTTTCGCCATCGTGACTTTGCGATTCTGACTTGTATCTCATCGTCTCCTTCAGAGCGGAGATAATGTTCGATTTCTAAGCTCGGGACGATTAAGATCATCGCACGATAGGAATGTTAATTAAGAGCGAGATTGTAGCGTGACACACGTCAAAATCTCTTCGAAGCAGAACTCGAGGATCATGGCTGATACCGCGTAGCCGCTCTACGCGAGAACGTAAACACAGCTGCCAGATAAAGGTGGGAATAATCGAGGTTTATATCTCCTAAGGTGCGATAAGATATTCCCAATTTTCGCAAAAGTACTCCAGCACTGGTCTCCCGCGAAAAGTGTTACCAACCGAGATACAATGCCGCCTCCAACAGGAAACACTTATTCTACTCTATTCCTCGAACGTGCCTCTCTTCCAACCCGAGTCGGAGGGCACAATTGAGTTCCACACGAGTAAGAAAAATCACCAAAGCCCCTATACAAATATCTCACATACGAATAAGAAAAATCCCCAAAAGCCTCTATACAAATAATAACCATCCACAGCACGTTCCTGAGGAAAAAGTCTTCGCTTCCTGATAAATCGCCTCGTCGAAAAAATTGATCAGCTTCCCCGCCACGAAACGAGGTCACGCTTCCCCGAGTTGAGGTGCAACGAACCGAGTGTGCGTCTGCGCGAAAATCCACCCTCGCCGAGGGGGTGGCGGTGCACTAGGTCATGGTGACTAGGGCCAAATCGCGAAAGTAGGTAAACGCCTGATCAAACTCACCTTCCTCTGGGCCTCGGCTGCGAAACCGGACTTCGTCGCCCTGTGGCTGGCCATTTCTCCTGGATCTGCTTCTGGGTACGACGCGAGCTCGCCTGCGCGGAATCCGACTTGCGTGGATCGGTTATTGGTATATCACGAAAAGGACTACACTGACACTTCGGCGGTCGCGGCTCGACTGAGGGAACCGTGCTGCCACGCTATGTCGTGGATCCTATACCGGTCGCACGCCCGCGAGTTCCTCCGACGCCCATTGGTCGGCGTACTGCCGGACGAGTATTGAGTTTTCGTCTGACGCCGCGACACGTGACCTCCGTTCTCCAGTCTGTCACGGAGATGACGTCAGGCATTTGCACGAGCGGATTCCCGGAGGAGCCGCTCCTCTCCTCGCTTCCAGGGACCGCGGGAGAGTTATCGAAGACAGGGCCGAGGCCGTGATGCGATGCGAAACATTCCTGGGGTTAGGGATGAATTTGATATGCATTCAGCAGCGTGCGTTAGGTAAGGCTTCGTCTTTCTTTATCCGTTTCTTGTACCGATGCCGAGGGAGGAAGGGGGAAGGACGAGGCTCCTGCCTCGTTTTCTTCCTTTTGGGATACCGAGGTAAGGAGAATAGGAGAATCGATTTTCCTGCTGGATCGTTCCTCGATCCTCATGCGTCATTGATTAAAATGCTCGCTTTGATTCTGTATTTATAATGAAGGCGATAAACCGTACGAACTTTGAAACGATTTATATCTCACGGATGAACTCTCGGCTACTGTACTCATGACCGCCGTCGCACAGGACGATAAGAGATAATCCGAATTCTAGGCGGAACAAGCTTATTTTCGTGCCCACTGGGATTATTCCTGCTTTAATCTGAAAAGGGAGATATGATATCGCGAGCGTGCTAAATTGTATATTACGTAAACTCGAAGCTAGGTACGGAAACGTAATAAAAATGTCACGCGTCGCGGGTGCTAATGTTCAAAAGCAAGTCGATATCGATATCTTCTCCAACGCGACAAATATATTTCCGGATATATTCTAAAAGTTACATGCGCGAGCATCGAAGAAAAGCGAGCGATAATCTGGAAGTCATCAGGCCGCTGTCACGTCGATTTTCGAAATGACCGATCAAACGCGCCAAAGTTGCCCTTCGCGCTTGGCATAAGCGTATTTCTGCCAAACGTGTATCACATGGCCGCCGTTACTGTATATACAGATGACGTCAAGTCCAGATGCAGCCTGACGAATTGCTCGTAGTGTGGATCCTTCATTTTGTAAGTCTGCGCCTTATTCGAGAAGACCGTCTTCCTGTTACGCCCACGCTTATCTCCCTTTCGTACTTACTCGCACGCGTGTGCGTAGACCAGGTAAGCGATTTCCTGCGCATGCGCAGAACGCGAAAAAGTTTACGAATGATATACGCCCGCCCGATATACGCTCCTCAGCGCTTCGATTTTCAATGCACCGCTGAAAGGTTCTTTCTTCCACGCCCGAGGGATCCCGGACGACCTTCTGGGAGGCCTCGTGCGAGCTTCCTCCATCGAGAAAAAAATACCTGTTAGGTCATGGAACTTTGGATGAATATAGGCTATAGGTACTACCTTCCCCGTGCCTTCGTCCCATCTGCTCTCCCGTGCCTCTCCGTTGCTGCGAGACAAGGCGACGGGAACTCGTTCTGGAAACGGAACTGGTATTGAACACGCAGATAAATTCACGTACGCTCGACTTGATTATTAACCAATGGAGACCGCGGCAAAAGGAATGCGCGGTAATAATTCACGTTACCGATAACAAAGCGTTCTTCAGGGGTACTCGAGAGGCAGGCTCGTTTATGTCGAGGGTGTATAATGAACGCTTCGCGTTATTAAAAGTACGTTTAAGGATTGCACTGTTTGCACGGGGACTCGCGAGGGAATTGTTTCGCTTTGGCGAGGATTGGAGGCGATCGTACGGAATTTACGTCTATGCTACGTTTTAAGGACGTTCAGTGCCCCGTGAGAAAAGCGCCGGTGTAACAAAAGGAATGCCAGGAATGTACTTAATAACGTGTTCCACCTCTTTGCACGGTTCGAGCCTGCCAAGAGAATCCGTGTAATGCAACACCTCTCGAACGAGATTTCTACATTTACGTATTTCGCACACAGCGCGACGTCTCCTTTCCTCGAGCGCTTAACCGCTGGATTTTTCCACTTTTGTCGATAACACGTTATTCGAGGATTCGTGGGTCCTTTACGGGTACGCCTCGCGAATCGATGCTCCAATATTTCGTGGAGACGCGTCATAATGGAGATCCGCTCGACTCGACCTTCCTTCATCTTAGCGTACGCTAAATATCTGCTTATGCGAATTCATACACGTGTCACGTATCGATGACTCAATCGCCTGAATACCGTTGAGCGTAAGAAACTCTCCGCGACGTTTCCTATTGCCGGTACACGCTTCAACGATAGAAACCTTATCCGAGAGACATATTTTCACACGTGTTCTCGATTCTGAAATCCCCGATTTTTCAGTTTAACCTCCTCGATGAACCATTTCGCGCGCAAGGCCGTTGATTTACCGGCGCCGACACGAAAGTGCACGATTGGCAATCGTGGCGGACGTTTCCTCGCGTTCGTCCACGTCGAAGAATGCAAATCGGTGCAATATCCAGAGATTACGCTACTGCGTGGGACAATGCATAGAGTAGTCGAGCAATGCACCAAGGTCGAGGCCACGCGCACTGGTGGTGGTCGAATAGGTGAGTTCTTGCTAGCAGTAGGTGTGCCACGCACACAGGCGTGGCTTCGTGCGCTCAAGCGATTCACGATAGTCTCACGCAAAGAAGCGTTAAGGGCAAAGCCCTCGTCTCTCTGTGCCTTTGCAAAGGTTCCTTCGAGAATTCGAACATCGAGCTTCGAGTCAGTGGTGTAATACAAATGTTAAATCGCGGTGATGTTCGTCGAGAGTGCAAAATTTGCGAAATTAATGTGGAATATATACGAGATCGAGACTTTGCTTAGCTCTCACGCCCGTGGCTTTTAAATGTTTTTGATTCCGTACGCGGGATACTGGTTTCGAAGAAGTCCAATCCACGCGAATTCTACGGCTTTGCAATAGTAATTTACACCATCGACGATGATCACCTCGGCAACATAGCTCGATTTTATGTTTTGACTGCGCTCCCGTGCTTTCGTCGAATAAGCGTAATATTCTGAAGAATTTAGTGCAATCTGGTATGCTGATGCCATCGGTGGAATATGAACCTAAGGAATGCGCTTTATGATGCGGAGGATACCTCCGTCGTTGCGTGTGTCTGTTGGACTGGATCGGAGGTTTATTCCCTCAAATTGTGGATTGCACGAAGATTCGATCGAGGGTAATACACCGACGATCAATGTAATTTATTGAAAATTTATATTTACGATTATGAGAAAGAATGTGTATACTTTACTGTTGCGACGTAGCGCGAGAAAAGGAATAGACTGTCCTCTTAATGTCGCGAGTGCGATGATTGATGGCGGTAAGAAGGATATTTCAAGATCCGTACCTTTCAAACGTGAGAGTGTTACACATTCAGTAAGCAGAGTCGTGTTTGGCCGGTCGATCACTTTTTTGTTCCTCGGCTTACTTACGATTTCCTTCGAAGTATGATTAAAACCGGATCGAATTAAAACCAGTCAAGGCAACGTCCTTGCGACGCAGGGATGCTCTCCAGGCCGACAGCTTTGTTTTTCCTAACAATTCATTCTTCGACCTTATTTACCAGCGTAATTGATTAAATTCCCACTTTTATCTCGATCGCTTAAGAATATCGTCCCTTGCTTATATGCCAATAGCCTACTTATCATCCTTTAAATTTTTAACCTTATTTTCGCAGTTTATACTTAGCCTTGATTATTGTTTTTTCTCTGGGAATGAATATTGATTGATGTGCAAGCGAATAATGCGTCGAACGATTTCTTTTACCGTGTGTACAGGTTTCAGTGTGTTCAGTTACCAGCGAATTTCATTTTTAAATTATCGAATGCCGATACGAAGAGTACATCGGTACACATCTGGCGATAATTCGGCCCAGAAACTGTGGTGGTGCGATGATTTTGGTTCTGTACAAAGGCGGCACGTGCCAAGGCCTCTTCAGAACAGATGGTGCACTTTCTGCCTGAAAAACGCCCCAGGGTAGCAATTCGTTTCCGGATGTGAGAGTAAATACATTTCCGCTGTGGAATGATTCTAAAGCGTATGTAATAACAGAGAGGGTGAAGATTTATAGGGAAGGATTCTACGCGTGGATTACTTCCTCTTTTAAACGATTTATAAAATAATTGAAAAACCTCTGATGAGCAGTACTACGATAAAATTCTCATATATAGTTAATAATGTGCAACAAAGGAAAAACAGTTTCTAGATATTTTTGGAACACTTATTTTTTGGTTTGGTGGATTCGATACTGGATTCATGATATTGGGGGAAGGGCGATCGATGTGATGGTTTAATAAAGAGAATTAAGCGGGATATTTTCTAGACAACTTTATTACATATCAGAATACAGCCTACAGTTTGTGAATTAGATACTTATCGATATACTCTTAAATATAAGTAACATTCGGCAGACTTAAATAAGAGACATTGCCATCTAAATTCATTAAAAAATATGAAAAAACGATGTAACTGGATAAAAAATAAACATGAAAGTCGTAATGCACATCTCGCTCGGTTTTATTATCGATTACAAAAAGTCCCGTGTGTACTGATGTAAAATTCAAGATTGCGAATTACAGAAGATCAGGTATGGATTCCCTTTATTTCCTGTTACGTGTCCTCTAGGATCACAACATGTACATCGTGTATGTTATGTCGAGGAAGAGCCCGTGGCAGTGAACAGAATGGGTATGTTTAATGTAGCCTACGATCTATAGAGTATGTGATTTGATACATTGCTTTTACATGCACTTTAATGATATTTCTTTTTCGTTTATTCTTTATAATCATTATATCTTTTGTATAGTTTAGCTAGCAAGCATAACAACTGACTTCTCGTACGATTAGTTTCATGATATGACGTGTCAATATGTAGTAAAGTTACTCTCAGAGGGCCGCCAAAGCCAAACCATAATTGTCTTATTAATATAATTCAGCTATACAACGGTGTATATCAAAACTTATAAAATACCCAAAACCACTATGGCTGGCCCTCTGACCCTGCATTTGCGCGGTAATTATACCATGTACTTCTCTCTGATATGCGTTAGAGCCAGACTTCTTATTGGTCATTGATTAACATTAATGTTTACATCGTGATCCTGCGCACGTGGGCCATCATCGCTCATGTCCCACGGTGCACCATCGATATCGTTGGAACATAGCCTTCGAGCATAATCGTGTAAGTCGTTATTTAAAAGCCGGTGGCGGAGCCCTCTGTCCGTTCGTCTTCGATGAGTCTTCGGTCATTACTGTCACCAATTCGCCGACAGCCTTCCCGAGGTTCCCTGAAACGAAGCGATAATTCACACATCCTCGAAGAACTCCTCGTGCACCGAGCCTGACCGCTTATCTTCGTACACAAACGATGCGTTCTTTCGTGTCTCCTTATATCAACGCCCAAAGTGCCACATCCAAGGGAGTATATCATTGATATTTTCTCTTTAAAAGTTTATTTCCCATTAACTAAGTATTATATATTATCTAAGTAAGCCCCGTACACAAAGCCGTGGAAGGATTTTCAAGTTTCAAACTGCTCAAACCGAAGGTTTCACGGCACTTGGCGCGTTGATGGAAGCATGCACTTCACTGCGAGAAAACCAACAATCGGCGCATCCTCGCGTTTGTAATAACAGACTCATACATATACACCCAGGCACCGATCAGAGAACAAGCACACTCTTGTGAAAGTAAGTACGTGTGTCTTAAGATTCTTAGGTCTGCGCAAGAATTGAGCAGCGGGGTACAGCCACGCTCGAACCAAGCAGGAAAGGAAGCATAGATAGTCTCACCTTACATCCATCCTGTAGCGTGTAAAACAGGAAGGCATAGTTATTTTCGTATGAAGCAGAGACGAGTCGTGCATTTAAGACGTTCGACATGACAGATTATTTGCGCTACATAAAAGAGTTATACGCGATCGAGCTCGCGGAAAATCAACGAACCTGCCATGTGCAAGAGATTACCCACGTTATGGGCAACGCTGTGAGAATGCGGCGGCGGTGGTGGCCTCTCTAAACTGCTCACTCTGCCCTCGTTCGAGCCTCCACCACCTAAGTCCATACACCCATAGCAATAAGCTCTTAATTATTTGCCACTTAAATTAATGCGTATTAACCCCGCGCTCCTCGTCTTATCAAACCATCGTGCACCAGTTTCATAAGAATATCATGAAACAGTACTCTTAATCATCTTGCTCGATTAATTGAATAATGGTTCATGTCGCGCTCTTGACAAGTAGTAAAGGTTCTTTACTGCTCGTCGAGACCAGGGTATCAAGCATAATCCATCGAATATCGCATTGCTGCTTCTGTGATATGATTTGACTTGTGATCTTTTTTATATATGAGATTTATTTTTATTTGTGATACTTTTGCTGTATGATTTTAATCTTCGTTTCTAATCTGTGCTCAATGGGCACAGATTTGTCCGCGTTACTTAATCGCAAGGTACAAGGTCGATGTCGAAGTGCACGAAGTTAATACGCGGTTGAAAGCGGCAACGAGGGATTTAGTCCGTAATTCGCGACAAATGCCAGCGCTATATTCGAGAAAAGAGGATCGCCATTGCTATCCTTGGGAGCCTTTTTACCCAATTAGATGGCCCCCACGATCCTTTTTTCGCGATCGACGCGTTTATCGCCTACTTTATATGCAAAGTGCGGCATTTGCGCGATATTCCTTCCCAGGGGCCGTTTAAAGTACGCCGAAGTATTTGCGTTAAAAGAACTCTGCTATGTGATCAACTTTTATCTATCGAAAGCTGCTAGTGGTGGGGGAATACCTACAAAATGGTACAAAGGTTTCTTTAGTAAATCTTAATCAATGTTACGTGCTATACCCATGGCGCGTCGTGTTCAAGAAGCGATGGCGGTTCATTTTTATTTCTGATCTGTCATTGTACCTGGCGAGTCGTGATAGTGGCCGTTCATCTTCGCTGGGGAGTCTGTGGCCAGCTGAGATGCCGTCACGCTTCGTGTCTGCAAAGTCCCGGTTTTCGATGGTGAAGAAGCGTTCGGCTAAAAAGAAAGCCATGTTTTTACATATTCCATTTTTTTCATTCGTTCGAATTATCATTCCAAAGTATCTCATATTACATACACAGTCGCTAAATATATTATCTCTAAAATCTATAATCTAAATATAATCTATAATAAATATAAATCTCTGATAATGACTAAACGAATTATAAGAATCTCCACTACGCTTAGTATCACCAGCAACCGACGGTTCGTTCACCTTGTTTGTCACCTATCACAGCCTAAATACTCCGACCATCAAAGATGGAAACAGTTGTGCATAAAAAAAATCCCCTTTGCTCTTTCCATATAATACGCATACTGTACCTCTAATGTTTCAGAACCCACCTTAAACACTAGATCCTACACCAAATAACCTTAACACTCTATGACCAAAAACGAATTAAAAAAAACAAAAACTCCCCTTGCCCTTATAATACCAAAACTAGAGCAACAGTACCAAACTCCTCTACGCACGATGACCTTGGCTCCCAACACGTACCTCGTCGAGAAGCTGCCTGAGTCTCTGCAGCTGCGCCTCCAGCTGCCGATTGTGGTCCTCCAGTATCTGCATGCGCGCCTCCAGTCTGCCCTTGTGCTGCCGCAGGAGCTTCGCCTCGGCTATCATGTCGCAATCCGGCTGCCTGTTCCCATGGCCGTCCTCGGGCGTCGAGCCGGGCGTCTGCTTCGATCTCAGCCTCTCGTACTCCGCCTGGAGGGTCGCGTTCTCCTCCTCCAGCTCCCTTATCATCGCCTCGAGCTCCTCCCTCTGCTCGGCATCGATGGCGGCCATAACCTGGACGGGGCTCCTGGGCACGTTCACGTTGTCCCCGCCGTTCAGGCTCTGGCAATAGTGTGCTATCAGCTGGTGCTCGTCGTCGCTGTCGGGCGTGGAGTTGCTCCTGGTGCGGGACAGCTCGACCTCCGCCAATCTCGAGGCGTACATCTCCAAGCGGGAGTGCATGTCCTGGCTGAGGGAGCTGTGCTGGGGCGAGGGCGCGGGGCTCTCGAGGGCGTCGCCCTCGAGCACGGTCTGCACGGGCAGGTAGCCAACCCTGGGGTGCTTCTTAAAGTATCTCTTGGACTTGAACTTGTTGCGCAGCGCCCTGGTGAAGTCGCGGACGTCCTCCCCTGAGGTGGTCTGCGGAAACGTTTGGGTTATTCTCCAAGGTTCGGGGAGCTCGAAGGATGGCTGAGGATGAAGCGACTGTCTTAACACGACTGCCAGGTGTATTTATGAGGAGGTCCCGTTCGAGTTATGCTCGGAAGTGGGTTGGTACTGTGCTGTGGCAATGCCAAGCGTGCTTCTGAGATCGAAGATTAATCGATGCAGGTGTGTTTGTTTGCTATTGTATTAGAAGGTAATTACGTTTGGATTGAAATGTTTATGCATTTGTTCAAGGAAGGATAACTGTTTTTTTGGTTTATAGTGTTTCGATGTAGTGCATTGATATTTTATGGTAAGAAATATTTAAGTATATTAATGATAGGATCCTGGAATTACTTAGAATTGATTGGGCAATGTTAGTTTTGTAGTTTTATATCGTATTTTTTAGTGTTAGTCGCTGGTGATTAATGTAACAGTCAACGCGTTAATATCGAAAATGAGTAATGTAGGTCTCTTGGCCGAAAATACCTCGATCCGATATTTCTGTTTTTTATTCGCGATGCAATTTTAACGCTCGTGACAACGCTGTATTTTTGTGGAATTCCGATCGATCTTCGGTAAGAAATAATGTCGCTAAAAAGAAATACGTGACGTGCTTTGAATTGAGAAATTCGGGGATGCTTATTTTCACGAGCGCATATTTTCAAGGTCGCACCGTCAAAGGGTACCTAAATTTCTGACAGGGTATTTCGACAAGGGACGTTGTTTATCGACAATTATCGATACTTCCTTCTCTCGAGTGTCGCTTAAAAAAGAACAGTGTCGGACTCTTACCGCTGTACAATATTCTTGCATCGGATGAGTCAGTTTGTGGTTTTTGGCTTTACGCCCCGAGAAGAAGCAGTTTTGACACATGTCGAAGTTGAAGCATTTCAAACAGCGATACCTGCAATTATCAGAAAGAATATAAAACATCCGTTTCTCCCATTACATAACAATCAATAATCACATCCATGTCTCACAACAAATAATTCTAGTACTCATAATATTCTTAATAATCTCGAGTATAGTAAATATAACTCTAAGTAAAATAAATATTTTATATATACAAGTATATCAAGTATAAATTTTGTATTTCCAAGCGAAAAAAATTCTAACACTACTCCCGCCATTTCCGGAGTATCGATTACCTGAATCCGATGATGGGATACTCCTTGCATATGTTACACTTAGCTTGATGCTTGGCACTCTCCGCCGCGGAGAGTCGATGAAGCACAGGCAACCACACCATGCTCTGGGGCTCTTGCTGGAGCCAGCTCAAAAAGTGCACCGCCTCGATCTCGTTCTTGTCCTTACCCGCCTTCTCGAAGCAGCTACGTACGCTCGGCTCGATGTTCGACCCGCCGAATGCCGCCACCTCGCCCAATTGTCTCGGCACTTGTATGCAGTCGTGCAGCAATAAGCCTAACTTCCGTTGATCCACGAGTCTGTTGGGATCGGCGATCAGCCGGAATAGATCTGGAAACGTCGGATGCGATGTAGCATCGTCCAAGGGTCTCGAGAAGAAGAAGAAAAAAGAACCCAGAAGAATCGGCGCAACTCACATCGATACTTCTCCTCCAAATGTCCCTTGCACAGCAGAACCAAGCCGACCTTGAAGGAGAGCACTCGAATCTGACCGGTTCGTTGGCTGAAAGTAATCAAGCGGATGTCGTCAGCGAGGCTTGGTACGTAAAAACGTCGAGCATCCCCTCGGCCGTCTCGTATTTTCTCGAGCTCCGTATTTGCATACAAGCGAGCGTATATTTCGAGGATTTTCCCCGAGACGGCAGAAGTCGATGACTCGATCGATGGTGCTGGATTAAAATGGGAGCAGTACGCTTTGGGGCCCGAAGCACCGCCTTGTTTCTCGTGGGAGGTTCGATGGAAAGAGAGTCTCGGACTTGACTATCGTATTCTTGCGTTTTATGAGAAAAAAAAATGGCGGCGCTTCGTGGCTTTTGTGGTATAAAGAAAAAGTTTGGCACAGCGGGGAGGGCATTAACGAACGGAACACACTCATGGTTTGTAATTGTGGAATATATATTCACCTAGCGTACCTATCGTATACATTGAGGAGCCAGTTGATGGCCAAATCAATGCACAACGGCACGGACACCTGCGTCGGATTGTCTTTCGCTATTGCTTCGTACAGGGACGTAAGGACTGTCACCATGTCGGGTATGTCGACCAATTTGTCGTTTTGTGCCCGCAGCCCGTGAGAGTCGAATTGCGCCAGTGCGGTGGAAAGACTCAACATGTCCACTGGAATACGTGATAGAATTAGTCCTCGGATACCGGCGGAACTTCCAATTACTCGGGACTTATTATTGATTCTGGGAGACAATGTGCATTCTCGAAATATCTACTTGCGTATAATATGTTCATCAAAGCGCGTTAAATTGATTAATTAATAATATCACTATCGAGATCCGCATATGATAAATATGAATAATATAAATCCGCTTGTTTCTAAGTATAAACATTTCTTTTTATAGATATTAAATATTTACAGAATTTGCATTGGTCAGTTTATAGTCTTAAATAGTATTTTATCCTATTATTTCTTAAAACATGACTTTACAGTTCTCTATTGTCGCGATTCCTTTATTGCTCGATATACAACCGTCGATCGTGCAATAATAATCTTAACAAATCCTCTAAACTGACTGCAAACCTTTGGGATACATCGAATATCGTATGCATCAAACATCGAGAAGCAGAGCTCCTAAGGTTTCCCTTTCTCCAAAGCCAAGCCAATAGCTTTAATCACGGCGGTTAATAAAGCCGCATTGGAACTACGAAACTAAGAGGGGATTATGGCGATACTGGACGTGGATCGAGCGTTCAATCGAGGAAATTATGATGCTTAATGGGCGCGTATGGCCATCTAATCGGAGATGCGGGCAAGATCGATCGGCAAGGATGAAAGAGCATACTCACGGCACAATCGTTTCTGAACCGTGCGGAGCTTCATCGCGGTCCTATAAGCGGAGAAACGAACTTCGTTCAGATCCGCCAGAGAGGACATCAGCTCTATCATTTTCGGATGATCCCAGTGGGTGGTCTCCAGCTGATGGCTGAAACGTTTAACGATCGAGGATCAATCAGCCATTCGGGGGCGCAGAGTGAAAATTTCCCCGCTTAAAGTTGCCCCTTGGGTTTCAAATCCTCGGTTTAATGCCGCCAACTTCCGGATCGATCCTCGGGATTAAGAATTCCCCCCCCCCCCCCCTTCTCCCTCGAATTAACGAAAATCGCTCGAACGCTTAATGCGATTTCGGGAACTTTCCTTGAGGATCCGCGAGTTAAATATCCGATTATGATTGCGTTCGTCGAGCCTCCACCGCCGACTGTAATCCTCCGTGGCTGTTCCGTGTAAATTAAGATCTACTCGGGAGGATAGTCGAGACACGGTCGTGTCGTAAATTTGAAGCGACAGGCCGAGGTACGAGGAAGATCGATTACTCGATATCGGAGGACACACCGAGGGGGGCCAATAAATTTCGGCCTCCAACCTGATTCCCCGATCTTCCACGAACACGTGCCATTCGTGAAATACTTTTGCCCGTTTAACTTCGAAAAAGCCCCCATCCTTTTCCACGTGTCGATGCTGTTTTAAAATATATTTCTAAAAAAAGCGATAATGTAACTAATATTCGATTAGCTAATATTCTTTATAATTACTGTTATCAAATTTTCTGTATATTCTACTAGAGATATTATTCTCCAATTTGTTGAATTATACTAGGTTTCTCTATGGAAAGTATATTTTATTACGTTTCTTTCTCGATATCGTGGACAGTTATCGAACTCTCAACCCTTTCCAGTCCAAATTATAACTTTTTAGCAAGAAAGTTGAATATTGAAGAAGAACAATTTAGAGGTACTTAATTAATAGAAGCAGATTACGGATGATGCCGAGTGACATCATTGAACTGGAAAGATTTAAAGAATCCATTTCTATCTCACCATCCGCGCTTTATTCCTTTTATTTCTTACTACGAAATACCAATAAATCTTGCGCGCGACTCGAAGGATAAACCCATCGGTACGAAGTACAGAAAACACCTGGAGCCACAGGAAACTGCCGCGATCGAGTCTAACGGTCCGTTAAAACCGAAGAATTCCCTCTTTAGCTTGCGACTCCTCGCAGCCAGTTTTGCGTGCATCGAATCGTGAATCGAATATCCCCCCCTTTCGCCAGCTTCTTATTTCCTCGAAAATGACTTCCGAGTAAATATCCTCGCGCTGCTCGTATCGCAAATTCGCGGGGACAGGGCGAAGTGCATGGAAGATCGATTACTTGATATAGTAAGGCACTTTGGCGGGTGTGAGGGCTCTCTCCCATGGTGGTTCTACGCTGCTCGCGAGGAAAGCCTGACTACCCGGAGTGCTGCCATCCTTTCCAAATCCGCTTAGCAACTTGTAACGCTCGTCGACCGCCACTTGCAACACCTTCCACCTGCGAAAACACGTGGAAAAAAAAATAAAAAAAAAGGGGAAAGGTGAAGTTGGGCGACTTTCAATCCACGCCTCCCCCCTGGGAAAACGTAAAAATAAGCACTTTCGGGGCCCCGAGTAAACTCGCCAGGTGAGAGATAATCGCGGAGACGAGAATGCCGGCTTTTAAAGTTGGGAAAATACGCGGAAGCGCGGGAAAGGAAAACAATTTTACGATACGCCGTGAAGCGTAATTTTCTCGCCGTTCTCTGTTCCCTTTTTTTTTCTCTCTCTTTCTCTTTTTCTTCTTTTTCTTTTTTTTGAGGGGAGAGGCACGAGCATGTGAAACTCGGCGCTTCGTAATTTTTATCCTCTTCCCGGGACGTTCTTATGCTCACTGTGCTCCTTTATCGCAGTGCACATCGTGGCTCGCTAAAACTCCACGCGTACTGTCGATTACGCGTTGTTTGGACGTTGAAAGTGTCTCAACGGTGTTCGATTGCGTGGAATATTGTAAATAAAGTAGCGCTTGTGGAGAGCAATAGGTTTTCCCAGGTGTGCGTGGTGATAATAAAGAACGATTTATACATAGGTATATATAATATTATGCGCTAAGTTGTGTGAAAAGTACTTTAGTATACTATGCAAAAAGGCAATGAATAACTGACATACAATAATCATAAATTTTGGCCAGTAAGGTTTAAATACAAATATACTTGTATAAATTAGGCTAAGATGTTAAGTTCGAGAGCTTAGATGAATGTTATATTGTACAGTAAACTTGTATATATTCAAAAATGAGATAACGATAGGAATATTATTCGTACACGAATAACCAACTTAGGTTTCGACAGCCAAAGGATCAAAAAATACGAACAGTACGTCATATTACGTAATATATTTCGATTATTTTGCTCGAAAATTATTAACGCGTCATCACGATTGATGTTAATATAAACAGAAGAGATGGTTAGCAGCTTGGTGATATATAGGTGCATCGCGAAGTAACGGACAGTTGCTAGCAAGTATTCTCCCTAGTTCAATGTAGTACCTGGTGTTGAGATCTTCGAGTTTAGCCAACAAAGCGTGAGAAACGATGACGCTGCTCGAGGCGAAGACGCTTGCTTGATCGTTTGCATCCTCGATGTTCCTTTGAATGGGGACGAGTCGTTCCCCGAATTTCTGCAATTGCTCCAACAATTCCGTTGCCTCGTTCGCGTCGTTCGGATTTTGCCACCCGCTCTGAAGCGCCTCCGCCGCGGCCATGCGCGACGAAAGATCTTCGAGGGACTTTTGGAAGACACATATTTTCTGTAATTCGAACAAAAGACACTGCGTCAGCATTGACAACTTATTATCCACGATTAACTGTTTCTCGAATGCCGCGAAAAGCACGCTATGAAGAAAATGAACATCATGGATATTTATCAAAAATTATTATAATATACATAACAACGATCACCGGTTCTATACTTCACGTCCACTCATATAGCCTGTCCCAAAATTCACACAATATATATTATAATCTTGATACAAAACACAGGTTCACAATTCAAAATTCAAAATTCTCCATCGATTCATAAAGCATACTACACGAGCTAACATATAGAACAGCGTATCGAGTAAATAATCTCCACTATATCTTTTATCGAAATTCTCAAATCTAGCGTCAATCTTCCGCAATTTTAAATACACGCAATAATGATTTTCTCCTCTTTTTCCTATCCACATACAATTAAACCCCGTATCTGCTCAATTACTATACACACACAGCGGTGTCTTTGCAATACTCTCCATCGGTCAGGTTTATCGGCAGGGATATCAAAAATATTCCGATCGACAGGGCGTGGTCGTTTATCGCAGTGGGGACTTAATCTCGTCGGCCATTAGTCGACTCGCGGAGCCTCTGAGAAAAAAAAAATGCCTTTCGGCCGTTTCGTGGCGAAAATCCCGTCATAACGTGATTTGCAAGTGGGCGCGCCATTACCAGGAGGGGGAGCGCTCCGGAACAGCCTTGGCCAAAGTGAAAAATTCGACCAGGCCGAACGGATTACGCGTGAAACGATGTTAATCCGTCCGGGGGAAGAGGAGGCCCGTCGCCTTTTGGGCGCGGCGCCTCGAAGGAAGGAAATAACGGGCGCGTAAGGAAGGCTCGTGGGCCAGCGGGAGAAATAATTGGAAAACGCGCGTTGCCGCTTTCCCTCGCGGGACTTGTTTCTAGCACTCCTGGCGCGTGCACTTAATCGAAGGTATTTTCGTGGGGCACGAAAGAACGGCCGGTTTCATGCACCGTTAATGAAGAGCAGAATGTTAATGAGAGGCAAACCGGGAATTAGCGAGAGGTATTGCGTAAATACGAATGAGCAGAATCTTAATTTCTGATTGACAAATGAGCGCGAATTGGGCGCAAATTGGGAATTAGCGAGAAGTATCGTGTAAATACGAATAAGCAGAATCTTAATTTCTGATTAACAAATGAGCGCGAATTGGGCGCAAATTGGGAATTAGCGAGAAGTATTGTGTAAATACGAATAAGCAGAATCTTAATTTCTGATCAACAAATGAGTATCGCGTGAATATGAATAGGCGCCATGGTGTGGCGAACGAATACGTTAATAACATCGATTAATTCGATAATAAAAGCATTCTTTGAAAAATTGTAGAATTTGGGGACTTTCTGAGATTTTTTCTTGATTTTGTTGCGGCGTATGGAATAATATTGATCTATCGACATTTTTCTTTGCTCTCTTTTTTTTTCAAGGATATATCTAGTATACTTAAATATGCCAGCAAAGTGGCTAATGTGTTTAGTGTCGATAAAAAGCTCTCATCTCCTTTAAGGAGATAGCGGTCACTATTAAAAAATGATATATAATCATTCTACAATTAACGAGCAGGTCGAAGTCCAGCAGAACCATGAATCATCGTCCTTACTATTCTCTCCTATATATCGTCGATGAACCAGCAAATCATTCTTCATATTTAAAAACAGGGCTTTCAGTAATATTTACCGCCAGCATCGATATCTCCTTGACTCATCGATTGCCAGATCGTAAAGCATCTCTCGCTCGTCGAATATCCCCCCCCCCCATAACCGTCCAATCGCAATCCCAGCAAGGCACCATTTCTCAAGGTGTTAATTTCTCCCGAATCGTCGATCGTGGGTTTAGAACCAGCGGTCACGCCCATCGTTCGATTGCCCGATTCAAGCTTTTGCCCCCCCAAATTACGCCGGACGATCGTCATCGTTTTGGCCGGAATGGACTCCCAGGGTTGGGACAATTCGGGGGCGAAGAGGACACCGATGAAGCTTCCGCTGTCCCTCGAATTTCCATTCGCGGCCAAAAGCCGCGATAAAATCCCCGGGGCATTTATAAGGCGTTTATCGGGCGATACGGCCGCGTGGAGGAGGAGAAGAGGAGGAGAAGAAGAGGGGATGGAGAAGGAGGAGGAAGAGGAGGGCAGGCGACTGGCGGACGCTGCATTTGCATCCCAAATAAAGGTCGACGACGGACGCTAAATCGGTCTAATTAGTCGTCCCGCTATGGAAGTGCTTTAAGCAACGCTTGTTTGGCATCCGCCGTTTGTTTTTAAAGCGGAATGGAGAAAAAGGCGGGGCCTGAAGTTGGGGGAATTCTTGGGGCGAGGAATGATTAGGAGGGACGATATTGCAAGGCGACAAATAATAATGTGACCATATTTGAGTGCAAAGCCTTTCCACTGTTGTAAGTTGGATTTCAGAGGTAAGAGTATCGTGTTCTTTGAAATCATTCGGTGTCATATATAATGAAATAATTCATCGCCTAAACAAGTACGAGAAGCACTTGTAAATATCTCAAGAATCGCACGATTCTCGAAAATTCTAAAGGTTACTAACCGACTATCTACACTTTAAAACCTAATTGTACGAGCACGGTTTTGGAAATAAAATATTCATATTATTCGCCCGGATAGATCAGTTTGTAATTGACGTATCAAGAATTGCGCTCTGCTTCGAGAATTAAAAGACGGACCAACAATAATAGGGGGTTATGGCGGTACTGTGCGTAAATCGCGAAGAATGGCGATGGCCGTGGAAAGAGTTTTTCCCATTAAACACCATCGAGTCCCGCGCTTTCCTACGGTACCCGGCGCTATTTGTCTGAGCCACCTGAAAAAAGAGCCGGTATCAACATTTCCGTTCGGTCGCGGCAACAAGCGGTGCAGGCTGATGAACATAATTAGCGCGTATAATTAGCAACAGGCACAATTGCGGCCGTGCCCGTCTGGCGGGCGGACGTAGAATAATTCGCGGTTCGTGTCGCCCCGAGTTTCTCCTCCTAAAGCCGCGCGAAAAAGTTATTATAACGAGTGCTGATCTCGTTATAAACTTGATTTATTCGAGCGCACGCAAGGCGGGGCACACGCGAGCCCGCATTCCTTCCAGCCAAAGGGCAGCAGGGCTTTCGAGTGGGAAGGGGGAATATTAACACGTCGACTGCCATATTCGAAATCATATGTTTTGCCCGAGGCGTCTGGAAAGTATTCTTATTATTCTAAACGCACAGTTGCGGAATGGTAATAAATATGATGCACGGTGCGCCCCAAAATTCGGGCAAGAAGTCGTTTTGATGGAAGGTTTGTGATTCAAAATTGTACATTTTTTTTATCGATTCGTGAAGTATGCGATATAGAGTTGCGTATGGAATCTGGTAAATGGCCTCCAGAGGTTTGCTGGCACGTAGGCATACTTTTTTTGAAATTTTTAAATCATGCGTCAATTTTGGAACAGTCTACATGACATTACATGCTTATCAGTAGAGCGTGTATCGTGTTGATCATGAATGACCACCGTGACACTTTGACGTACTTGATTATATCCAACCCATTCCCTGGCAGCCATTTAAATCCTCCATTTCGAAAAATATTTTCATGAAATAAACGCCAGCGGAAAACTAACACACTCTTTTATATATCTTTCGAATGAGACAGTAAATGATTTTACGATAGACGTAAAGCAAAGTAAGGGGGAATTACATTTTTATTGGATAAGACATTAGTTTTCCCTGCAAATAAATTCTCGCGGTAAATGATGATTTTTTATTTTACACTACGATTATGAGGGAAAATTTTGGACTGAAGCGTATACACTTTGAGCGCAGTTAATTGGTTAAAACAAAGAGGGAGGGAGCAGAAAAGGAATAGTAATTTGATTGCACAATGAGAGACCGCGGTCTTAAAGGACGATGCGAAATCAATGCCCAGAACAAACCGACAGGCGCAAAGCTCATAAGCGTATGCAGGAAGGAAGCGAAGAGGATCGTGTACAATTAAATCCTGTAACGCGATAATGGAGAACCGCGAAATCGGAGATGGCTCACCTTCTGATTAAATGTAACCTGTGTCGCGTCGAGCTGAAAATTAGCTTTGCCGTTGTATTAGCGGCAGGTGTGGATGAGTAATCTGATCGTCGGTGGACACGAAAGTGGAGGATACCTGCTTACGTACTCGACTACCGAGAGATTGTTTAAACGAAACAACGAGATTCCAGATCAAATCCTCCCAGATCTATCGCTTGTTTAAAGAAACGGATCGCAATGCGGAAAATACATTGACAGAAAACAGAAGCCAGAGAGATTTACATACTGATTCATTATCTATTTTATATATATTTTCATCCACTGATTACTGATGAAGACACCTTCTAGTTTCAATTATAAAGGATCCATTTGCAAACCCTACTAAACCCAACCTTGCGCATCTCTCTAAATGCCAACCACCTATTTTTACTTAAAAAAAAAAAAAAAACAAAATACCACTAAGATAATTCCCAAAGCTAGTGTCACAGGTTTCCAAACTGTCGTAAAATCGCTTCACGTCTGAATTTTTACGAGAATTCACCACCGCGCGGCGTGCGAGAGATTATCGTAAATTCTCCAGGAAAAAAACAAAGCCAAAGCGGATGGTTTAAGAGCTTCTGAGCAGGCCGATTATTCCGCGAGGCAGAAGGTCCGATATCGGTGGGCTAATCCCGCGGAAAATCGCCATTCGAAGGGGGGACGGAGTATCGAAGGTCGAAACAAAGGAGGGGCGACGAAACGAGCGCAGGAATGACGGCAAAGGGAAACCACGGCGATTGATAGAAAAAAAAAAAAAAAAAGAGGGGTTGGAAGGAGGGGAGGAGGAGGAGGAGCGTGCAATCTCCGGGCGATGTTTCTCGCCCTGTTCGCGAGAGTGGAGGGAGCACAAAGGATTTAATCCCGGCAATAAATCGCCGAAGGGGCGCCCGTGGAGTGACGCGGCCAAGACGGACGCGCACCTGGAAATAAAATTACAGGGCCATCAATACGACTCGACCGTTGCACAGGGCGAGCGTAAAGATAATAATATGAGGAGGAATTGCGGGGGCGTAGCGGACAAATTGAGAAGGCTTCCGCGGGAAGGACTCGCCTCCACGGCCTCGGGAATTATCGATACGTTCATCCCTAGAAACAGTGGTCTTCGGAAATTGTGTAATACGAAATGTGCGTTTCGATTGTGAATTCGAAGATTTTAAAAATGATGCAGATTTGATTGGGAATATTTTAAGAGTAAAGGGTGAGAAGTACGTGGTTGCATAGAGAGGGTGGAATAGAGGAGGATTTGCTACGACATCAGGGATGAGATCGATGAGGAATAAATATGGAGGATTTCTTAAGTTTGCAAGGTCGCCAAGTGATAAATAAAGAATCTTTAATTTGAACGAACCCGGAGGTGGAATTTGAGTAAACTTCCAAGGGTATATAAGGAGGTAATAACGGAGCCGGATCATTCTTCGCCTGTCCAGCGAAGGATCAAGATCTCTTCCTTTCCCTTCTTTTTTCGTATTATTTCCGTGTCTAACCTGCCTTCTACCTTTTTTAAATTACTTTTTCATCCTCTATTGCTATACTGTACTATTGTTATTATGCACTATCGCGATATATCGATCTTATTACTCATACCGACCACCCCACTTACTGTTTCATAACACAAGAGGGCCGATCCTCCAACACGTGCAAAATCGCCATGCCGAGGAGGAGAAAGAATTTTTCCTCCTTCTCGCCGTCTGCAATGTCATTTATTATGTAGCCAAGCGAGCAATTAAAGTTAACTCGGCCGTGCCTCCCTCCCCCCTTCCCCCAGAGATCTTCGTGGAATTTACTAAGCTAATTGTCTGGCGCCATCCGATACTCCCTTCACCGTTGCCCGATCCATTCGGCAATTAGCCATTCGGCGTGCAATTTCTCGGGATCTTCCTCTCGTCTCGATTGGCCACGCGAAAAAATTGTCCTCCCCGTTTCATGGAAGCCGCCCTCTTCTCGCGACTCTTTATCGAGCTGGTGCATCGAAAAGCCCAAAGGTCCTCCCTCTTCGTATTCGAGTCGATCCTTCGACGTGGATTGCCACGATACGTTGATACAGGTGCGTGCATTAAAAACAAGGTATCGATTAATCGTGGCCAATGGAAGAAATTCGGTCCACGAGCGAAGGAATGAGCTATGCTGGATCGAATAACGTAATACGCCGCAGCGACTTGTTCATCTATCATCGTAATAACCTTTCTAATTACTCTATTTGCCCAAGTAACGCAGGTAGCGGCGAGCAAGCGGGACCCGATTGAAGCGCGGCCGGATAACTGCGCCGGCCAGATTATCGATCAGGGGATAACGAATGAAACGTGCATTCAATTTTCAGGCCGGCGTATAACCGTACATTCGATATTTCCCGGTGCCGGCGCTTGTTACATTTCTCTTACGTGCGTCTTGTACGAATGCGGTCACGTCTAACAAAGTCGATACTCCCGCTGCTCTCTTTATACGCCCCGAGGAAGGTCCTTGATTATTTCGTTGGGCCAACCTGCCGGGAGACTAATACGATGTAGGTACTTTTTCTCAGAATCCCTCTACCTGCAGATTCGCGGATGAGAAGGCGCTGCTTTTATTCCCGGCACAAAGGCCGTCTGTTTGATCCGAAAGCGGGCCAGGCCCGAAATCCAAAGCGCGCGGGAGTATTTTCTGGGGAGGAGGGGGGAGGGAAAAATAATCCACTCCGCCGCGGCCGGAAATAAAGTCCAGGAACGACGGTTGCGATGTAATTCAAGGTTTTATCGTACAAAGAGCATTAACGTTTCGAAGAGGCTATAACCGGGGCCACTGTTGCCGAAGGTTAAAGCCAGAGGCAAAGCGGAGGAAAAATGTGCGGCCATTTTAACCCTTAATATCTTGATAAAAGCCCGATGGACTTTATTCGTACATTCGTTTTAATGCTCTTAGGAAATCGGGGAACCTCTGATGTAAAATTAAAAAAAAATATACTTTCGTAGAAAAATCAAATTTGCAGTGTTTCGAGATGTAAATATATATATATATGCGATGTAAGGGAATATTTGAGACGTGTAACCGAACAATTGAGCATTTGGGACTGAACTCTTGCTCGGGGATAAAAACGAAGGTTTTCCAATTAAACTTTCTTCCCACGGCCGCCTCTATCGTTAATCAGTTGCGCTATCAAGTCACGTTAGAAAGTTCAAGCATCTGATTTTCCGGGAGGAAGAAACTTAATCCAGCAGAATTTCCTCCCGACTCATGCTTCTGGTATTACGAGAATTACCAATCGCCTTCCAGATATATGTATCTCAAACACTACACGTATCTCCAAAAAAAAAAAGAGAACAAATAATCAACCTCTACCAATCTAAATGATTTAAATGATAGATTGCAAAGAAAATCATGACATAAATCATCATCGAGACGTAAATCATCGAGACGATGGAGTAAAAGTCCAATAACGAGTAATACATCTTGACCAAAGAGTGCGTAAAGTCGATACCATTATCGTCACTCTCGCGCACTGTACCAACATCCAAGAGCCCTAAAAAGCGGCGCACTTCTGGATCTAGAATTTCATGAACGACCTTCGGCTCGTGGCTCGAATCGGAAGATAAAATTCCATCGCGCACGGCTCGCGTTTCGCACGAATCGCCGAGGCGGCTCTCTTCCCTCGCGCAGGACGTTTTGCGAGATAACACGTGCGCCGCATGTGTACAAATTGATATCGCCAGGTCGCCAACGGGGGCGAGGGCAAAAACAGGGGGGGAGGGTGCGAGGGTTGTCCCTCGTAAACGAGAAAAAGGAGAAAGCTCGGTCGGGATGGCCACCAAATTCCCTCATAAATATTCAGATTTTCTGCGGTGCCTTCCTGTTATTTATTACATCGCCGAGCGGCCGGACAAAGAGAGCCGAGCGGAGGTGACTAAGCGGCAATATTGTGGCGCCTCGCCGCTGGCAATATGCCACGTGCATCTATTATAAGTCCTGGCGAAGTACCCTAGACCTTAACCTTACGCTTTTGCTCCCCGACTGTGGCTCTCTTATCGATCAGCCCCGCGAAAGATCGGGAATTAATGCAATTATGAATTAATTGCCCATTTGTGTGTACACGGGGCGTAAGGCGCTTATGTCCGCGGCGGATTAATATCGAAGGTAACGAAAGTCTCCTTTGAACGCCCTGAAGTACCTCGAAAGCTGCTTTTGGAAAGAAACTTAGAGTGTTCGGTGTATCGAGACTCTCATTAAATCGTCGTTAATGATAATCGGCTGGAGCTGAGAATCAAAAGTGCATGGGGAATGTAGAAGGGGGGATTACTCAAGATTTGTGGCGTTGGAAGAAACACGCTCGTGGTTCGATAGAACCGCGGACATTGCATGAAATAAAAAGGCTAATTCTTTAAGCATATACCGCTGTGGATATAATAAGGTCGAATATTAACCAGTCTCCTTCGCTCGCAAGTCGTCGAAACCAGACCTATTACGTGGAATACGATCGATCTTGTTGAATCGAACAACCGCCCTGTGGCGATAATGGCGCTTATGTTTTATTCCCAGTAACTTTTTTCGAATAAAACCCCATTGAGAAACGTGTCGAAGGAATAGAGGAATACTCAAGTTATACTCGAGTATTGAATGAATCGTCCTCGAGGCTAAGGAATATTTCGTTCGCCACGATTCGTGGAAGTCGAAGGCGTCAAAAGCGCGCCTTCGATATCCGCGCATGCGCGAAGCGCGTGAAACGAATCTCAGATTGACATGGCGGTTTTTTTAGCCCCTGGAAGTTTCGTCGTCGGCCTCGAACGTTCAAAGGTGACGGACGAGGCTCGACGGACATCCGAGGCACGTCTACTGGAATTCTTCCGAGCCTTTCCCCTCGTGAGATGCGTGTCGCGACTCTAATTATCCGGGCGTCAAAGCTTCCACCGTGAAAACTCTCGTGCAAATCTCGCGGCACGGTTGATTGGTATTCCTTATGCGAGGCAGGGTGATCTCACGGTGATACCTTTCGCGAATGGACGCTCGCACGATCGTGCGCAACATCCAGGAAAATTCCTCCTCGCACCGTGCACCTACATTTAAAAAATTACACACATTTTATTCCTCCGTGTCTCCCGCAACCTTACCCCATTCCCTTTACGACTATGCGTTATTTCTTTGCCTTTGTTCTCGCTTGCACACTTTATGTCGCAGCACCTCGCTGAGTAATACAAACAGAACAAAGGCACTCCTCCTTTTTCAACCTATACATGGCCTTCTGTTAATAATACGTGTCATGCCGCTTCCTTATTTTTATGTACCGCCTCTAATATCGGTAGGCTATGCATGTTCGTAGATTCTATTTAATTCTACTTTCCACTTGATTCGATTCAAGCATCAAGTCACTTAATTCAGTAACAAACAGCGGTGGAACACTATTTATATATCAGAAATATATGGACTGTGGTTTAGTGCATTCCAATGATCTTTTGTCCTTATTGGGAGGAGCAAATGTTAAGTGTTCAACGTCACGACATCGCGAACAACGTCGATTTCGCCGCAGACTCTGACATCTGACAGCATCGGCAATATGGGAGTCTGGGAGATATATATTCGGGAGCGATAAAAGCGTAAACGTATACTGTGTCTCCGCGGCGCGTACACATGGAGGCGAGAAAACAGCCCCGCATGATGATGGAAATTAGATACTCGACCGAGGGAGGCTATTACGTAGGTAAACCATGGAAGATGGCTCCTTCTCGAATATCCGACGATACAAAATTTTCTTCTTCTTTCACCGATAAAGCCGGCGTCTGAAAGCCTCGGCTATCCTTGCGAACTCTATACTCATGCGGGCGACATAATGGTTTATCGTCTAGCACGTACGACGTAGTTTTGGTTCTCCAACCATGATTTTACTCCACCTATCCCTCGTGCTATTTTTTGTATCCTAGGAAAATCTTCGAACTTTATTACTTCACATTTTTCACGGCGCAAATTTTGCCTTACGCTTCGATAATATTTCATAATAAAATATTGAGAAGGATTAAAGTATGTGCTATCAAATTTATTTCGATTATTTACGATAATCGATGGCGGTATATATATAGATTTGTCTAATGTATATTTTCTTTGGATTTTGTAACGTTTAAATTTTTCTGTATTATTTTAAAAGGGTCTCTGGGTACGGTTTTGGAGTCAAAAGAGTTTGCTAAACAGTGCACGGCGGATTTACATCGATCTTTTAAATTACGACGTCCATTCTGGTGCCACTGAGGATCACGTTTCGGTAAAGCGGAGCATTTATTTCCGGGAATATAACATCGTGCCGTCGCTCATCGAGGAATCCGTGTCGCATTCGTAATTTCTGCGCCCACCCCCCTCCCCCTCTTTCGTCTTCCTGCCGTCGGAAGTTCGATCACGCATAGCGAAAAAAAAATGTTCATCATTTTCCTTCAACGGATAGCGCAAAACTCGTTATTCCCCCTTTAAATTTCGCGCCTGGATTTATCCCGAAATTTCGCAGACAACTTCAGGCTCCTCCCTTTCCGCGCGACGCAAATATTCCCCTTTCCGCAAATGCATCGCTTTCGATGGGGCACCTTTATCGACGAGACGAAATATTCCTGCCCGTTCCTGTGCGAAATTCCGTCACGCTGACAGATGTTCTTAAAACGAGTACACGCTGGAAATATCTTTCTCTTCAGAGAGGTTTCCATCCCCCCTGGGGCGGAATCTCGACGCCGTGCGCTTAATCGAAATGGAAACGATTCGCAGACGAGAAAGGTGCATTCGCGCTATAGTTCGATCGTCGAATAATCTTCCGATACCAAAATCAAGTGCGGGAGATTGCCACAAACACGAAGCAGTCCGTGATTTTGTTATTTCCTCAGGAGTACGGACGCCAAGCGAGCGAGACTCAAGAAAATCTTCCAGTCCTAGTCACGTAGATATCGCATTTGGTCTGTATTAACGTAAAAATCCATCTGCAAATCATGTTCATAATTATTGCTCGAAACAGAAAAAGCGATTACCCAGGACTCAAACCAATATTCCATAAACCGATGACCGTAACAAGAATATAGGAATTCAAATTTAGCGCCACATCTGTGGAGCTCGTATTATATTAATAGAAATCATATCAACAGAGAGCTTTGAATTCAAGAGAGTACCATAAAATTGCCCTCGAAAAATGCGCCCTGACAAAGGCGTCTGTATTAAACATCGCACGTGCGGCTCTTGAATTCAAATTGATGGTAGCCCCGGCGAATCTATAACTGCGCCCTCGAAAGTCCGGAGGTAAATGCGCGGTGGCCGCGGGATCAAACGTGCCGTCTCAAATCTCAGAATAAGCGCGCATCAAGGGGCGATCCATCATTCCATAACCAGGTACTCTCGATTAGACGCATCCACCTCTCGATCGTGGATTCCATGCCCGGAGGAATCGCGGCTCGACGTATTCCCGGCGCGCGCGCTCTCCCTGAAATATGTATGCTTCCTCCAAAGGACGGAGACCGGTGGTAACCGCTGGAATATTCAGGACCGCTCGAGCGGATCTCGTCAAAGCGGAAAGGTGTCCAGGGCGGTACAATGGATAATTAACAAATTAATTAGCGGGCGCGCGCGGTGGGCGGACGTTCAAAGCGGCGGGCGATACGGCCGGCTATAAACACGATTTCCAGGGCGCGATCACGAGCCGCGAGGATCGTCGCGCAATATCGGCGTTATGAGGATCGTTTCCTCCTTTAATGCCCGGCCACTGACGTCATCCTGACATCGTGACGGTTCCAATATCGGCCGCGGATGCAATAAATGCCCATTAAAGTTTACGGCGGCGCGCATGCGCACACCGCGATTACGTATCCGATTTAATTGGAATAACGCGGCAGCCTATGCGCGTTTATTAACGCGCGCGGACACGCGTTGTTATTCAAAACGCGATTCGAGGAGCGAGAGGAGAGGATAACCTCACCTTGCGATCACTCGGTTTGTGCTGGATAAGGGTGCCGGGCTGTTCCAAGGATTGGATGGCATTCCTCCTGATTTATGGGATTTATAAAATAGGAGCGTAAAACTCCGTGCATCATAATATACGTGGACGTATCGAGGTTATGACACTCGATGCTCGACGGGATGCGCGCGCAGCGCTTCTGTCACGGGTTCATCGACGTCCATTAGAAGATAGAAAATTATTAAAATGCCCTCGAACATCGCGTCCCGCGTACACGGAACCGCGGACGGTGCACGAGAATCGGATTAATCACGGGACTCGCGCGGCGAATCGGAGAATGGGAGATGATTATGCGGCACTCTCGGGGATAGTGGATTCGCAGTTAAGCGCCGTTGTAATCACACCGCGCGGTGCAGTGTAAGAAAATGGAAAATCATCGTAATTCGCCGGGATATGTTGTCCGATATTTGTACGCGCAGCGATCGCGCCTACGATCCGACGGGGCCGTTAATTATCGAGCCATCGTGGCAAGTTAAGAAATAAGCGGCCGCACGTGTGCACGAGAGCGGGACTCATTAATCATGGGGATAACCGTTGGACGTTAAGAAACGGAAAACGATCGTTACGACCGCTCGACCGTATTATTCCGCATTTATAGTACCCCCGGGAGTAGCCGGCAAAAAGGACGGCGCGCCAATTAGAAAATAGATATTTTCCACCGTATACCCGGTTTCTTTCTCGAAACGAGTTTCGCCCGACAAGCTGTGTCCTCGCGTCGTAAAGCCGATACCACGGCGTGTTCTCTTATCTTGAGTCAGTCATCTACCCCCTATCTGGAATCAGTCATCTGGAGTTAGTCGCAGGACCGTAGCCACCGGCGTAGAGCTACATGGGAATTGGATTAGCAGACGGTGAGGCGGTAAGAGCAATTTCCGTGATTGTATCTGTACACGAGTGAGCCCAGGAGGTACTGATACGTTTAGGTTGTTTCCCAATGGCGGAACACCGCGGCGTTAATTACGCACAATTGTCCGTGAAACCGTGCGGTGGAGCGCCTCGAACCTGCCAATTTTCGGCTTTGTTCCGTGAAAAATCTCGCGTGTCCACGGACAGGCTGAAATCGGATATTCGCGATTGTCGGCACAGCGCGCAGTGGAAATGGAAGAATATCGGATTACGAGCCTTTCGAAAAGTCTTATGTCATCTCTATAATCAAATTTCCATCGGTCTTACCGATGACATTTGGGAATTATTATTAATTATGAGATTGATTAATCGTGAAGCTAATGAGTATGTAGCTTTCGATGCTAAAGACTTCGATTTTAATGTCAGGCGTGCAAATCTTGGAACGTCAGAACTTTATGCGCGTTAAGTCAGACGCTTCAGATGGGAGATCTTGCGAACTGCGCGTGAGAACGGAAAAAGAGAACTCTCGGAATAATCCAAGCAATCCCACCTGCCTCCTTTTAATCCCATAAATTCGGCCATTTAAGATTCTTTTCATTCGCTTAAGGTCCCTCCATTCGGAACTTCGGGCGTATATCTACGCCTTTAACTTGGAACATTCAAAATTCCAAAGAATATCGCGTAACTACAGCGCGCGAAAGTTGGAAGGAGCGAAATACCCTGGAAAAACTCTCTTCTGGGTGTACAGACTTAATTTCAAAATATTTCCCACGCGGATTCCTCTTAATTTCCTACCAAATCACCTCATTTTTCTCCAGTCCGTCCTAAAAAAAAACAAACTACAACTTTAATTCCTTCAAGCTACCCGAGTAATGAACCATGGACGCGAAGATTCTCAATACAACATCGCATCGTTCGTTATCCAAATTCAATTCTCCCAGTAGCACCTTCGATATCCTCAAGATATATCTTCAGCGCACAGCTGCCGGCTAGAATCGGCAAGAAAAATCCACCGACTCGGAATGGCGCAATTATAAAAACTGTCGTGAGTGTCAAAAGGTTTGGTAGCGGGGCAGGCGGGTTAAGTAACTCGTCTTCGCCGGGTATTCAGGGCCAGCGAGCAACACGGGAATCGGACCAGCAGCCGGAGAAACAGTAAGAGCAATTTCCGTGATAGTATCTGTACACGAGATGGGGGGAGAGCACGGGCCACTGATACGCTCTGCGCTAGGTTGTCCCGCAACAACCAGGGCGCCCCGGTGTTAATTACGCGCAATTGTCTGCGAGATCAGTGGCTCCATTCCCCCCACTCTCCTTCGTCCTGCCACTTGGTAAAGCTTATAACAGCCGTGTTCGTATACGGTAACAATAATTATCACACTCGTGTTAACGCACTGCCATGATTACGGAATCGCAGCGAGCAGCCTGGCTGGACACCGCCAGGCGGGCTTACGCGCGCCATTTCCCGCGAATACGCTCGGAATGCATGCGTCCCGTCCGCGCAAAGGACGTGAGAACTGATGGCCCCCCTGCCACCTCGATGCCCCGGGGAGGACGTCCGCGATCGTTTAATTTCGCGATCGTGATTAATCCATTTCCTACGGTGCGGGATAATTCTGCGAGGCTCGAGGGCCGGGATGCTTCGTAAAATTATGGCCAATTACAGGAGATCGAGCTTATTATCCACGAGCAAGGAGATGATAAGGAGACAATGCGATTAGCTATGGGCGAATAAGCGGGTAAAACGAATCGGTATACTGGTATCCTTTCTCATTGTTCGGTGCGTAGCGAGCGTAATCATATAATATATTAAACGTCTTATATATTCTCTATCGTATCGCATGCACGGTATGTAAAGTGACACGCTGATATTTTAAATTTTTAATCGAGGCGCAGAGAGGCAAGAGCATCGACCAAATTTCACAGAGATATCCCTATCTTAACCGTGCTGATTTTGATTGATATACATATATACAGCACGGAAAATAAGACCATTCTTTTTAACACATTTATATATATCGCGTATGACCCTAAAGAAAAAGGCTATTAAGAAGAGATATCCATAGATCGATATAATGATTCACATTCTGTGGTAGAATCGTGCAAATTCTCAAAGAATGCTCGACAACGAAGTACAGCGATTTTTTTAAGACACTATTGAGCGGTCATTTCGACCGCTTAAATAGATTTAGTGGTAATAGATTAATATTAAACCATTTAATAGACCATTTAATAGATTAATATTACACTCTTCAATAGACCATTCCCCATACTTTAATCCCCCCTTCTCCTCCCACTTCTCGAGGGCACAGAGAGATTACAAGAGCAGTCCCGTATTTCGACGCATGCCGGACCGGCGTAAAGCGCTGGAGAATGCCTTAATGCGCTTAGTTTCGCCTTTCCCCGGCTAAACGGCCACTATATTAATCTCCCCTTTTTCCGTGTTTCCCCTAATAAATCATTAATCCTTATCGCCCATGCAAAAGGGCCACAGCTTAATGAACGCACGTAGCTAGCCAGCCTTTGTATCTGCCTCGTCGCGTAGCCAGGAGTCGCCCTTTAACGAGTTAACGGCGCAAAACGTCGGCCCTCATTTTCCATCTATTTTCACCGCGTAATTAGTCGCCTTTCCGAGAGGCGAATTTGCCGCGCGATCTGCGCGCATGCGCCCTCCTCGCTCGCGCAGGTTCCCCATTTTTTTCCCTTCTCTCTCTCCGCGAAAAGGCGACGAAAGGGGTCAAGATGAATGTGGGACAGTCTAGGGGGGGGGGGGGGTAAGGAGGAGTGGCGAAGGATGCTTGCTACGTGGAAAATTTCGGGAGAAGAATTTCCCGTGTGTTTCCTCGGCATGTTTCTCGCAAGGCTGGCGCTGAGAAAATGGCTGAAACGACGACTCCCCGCGATTCCTTATAAGAATTCCAGGAATTGCGTTTTGCGGCACTTTTTGCAGCCTTGCCGCTGCGCGCAAATAATATGAGGTAGTTCTTTGCCGTGCCTTGTACTTTGTACCCTTTTTAGATACGCGAATTGCATAATTAATCGTGTCAGAACAGCGGTTTCGGCGTTAAGGGCTGACTGCTGAGAGGTAATCATGGCGGTGGATTTTATTTCGTGGCTGCTTGGAAGAGTTGAGACGTCGAGTTGTATTGCGAATCCTCGACGTGAATACACACGCCTCTCGCCAGACATACGTCACGTACATTGAAAATTGCACAAAGAACGATTCGCGTGTCTCGTGCTTGACGTGACGTTGATATTGTGAAAATACTTGAGCCAGGCTAGAAACCTATGCAAAATCCAAAGCAAGATAGGACGTTAAAGCGTCCCTTCAACTTCGCTCTTAAATCACTTCCTTCTTACGTAACGAGTCGAACCTTAATCGCCGCTTAAAAAAACTCACGCGCACGTTACGAATGAAATTCAATTATCGCATCAACGAGAATTACACCGACTTATAGCGTACCGAGTAAGTTCCGTGAGCGCTTTGGAAAGCAGTGGGAATAACGCGGTGGAACTGTTTTTTCAAAGCCGGTCTGGTGCGGTGGTAAAATTAGGGAATGTTATTTCAAGAGCCTCGGCACTCGCGAGGTATTTCCTGTAGGTCAGAGGCGTACGATTTCGAGGCCTGTAAGTAAGGGTGAAAGGTCGAGAGGTGTTGGTCATCTTGGTTTAAATCAAGAGCTCTCGATGCTATCGAAGTGCGCGAGCTGACCTTTTCGGGTCACGAAATAATACACGTCACGTCGCGTGTCCTCCCTTCGATTAATCCGGCTATCAAACGTGCGGGAGTTTTATCGAATCGCTCGAGATCTCGTCCCAATTTTCAATTTTCGTTAAGAAGATCGAAGAGCGCGTTTGTTAAAAACCGATCAAGACTTTCAATTCTAGTCTATTTATATTCTTCTATATATATATTTGCTTATATATCTTATATATATTATTATATTCTGACATAGATATTATTTTTATATATATTATTATTATTATTATATAGATAACATTCGTTGAGCATAACAGAGAGATCTTCGAATTCCTTCGCGCTTTCAATTCGAATCTATTTCGGGAAAATGAGACGTTGTATGCAGACAACGCCCAGACGGTGCGAGAAATACGATTTTAGTTTCCAGGGCCTTTTAAAAAAGAAAAAAAAAGGCTGCGCAAACTGCGGATGGGCAAGCATTTTCGGTGAAAAAGAAGAGAGAAAAAAAAAAGCACGTTAAATATTTCCAACGAGAGGCAAAGAAAATGTTTTTTTATGGATCGTGCAAAATTCCATGTACAGCGTTGCGCTTTTGTGTTCAACGATAAAACCTTCGGAAAAGTTACCGCCCATCGGCTTTGTGGCCGACGTGTATTTTTTCAGTCTAAAATATATAAATTACGCTCTTTCCACAAAACATGCATTAACGGCAGTTGGGAGCTCAAAGGCCATTGACAAACAAACGGAATACAGACTTTGATCTCCGCCAAACTCGTGCGTTATCATTCAGCGCAGGGCGTCACGCGAGAAAATCGAACTTCAACTTTCCGTCGCGGCAAATTGAATTTTCCATAAAATTCGCCAAAGCCGGAGTCGTGGATTACAAAAAGGCCGAATTTCCCGGCGATTGAAAATCCTATATCTCGTTTGCCAGTGAAAAAGGGTCTTTGGAAGTCGTTGCACGTGCAAACTACGGCCCGGCCACGTGACAATCCGCGGCGTTATGTGGCGTGTTTAATTAAAGATTCGGGGGAAATGAGTTTTACAGGGCCGTAGTAATTTCACTCTCAGCCGTTACTTCGATTCACGGTTATTCCGCGCGGCGCAAATCCAGCTGGCCGGCATTACGTTCGCGGCTATAAATAAACGAGATACAAATAAACGCCAAAGTCACTTTTTTTCCGCGCGAAAATACGCGAGTGAAGCGCAACGAGGGGACTTTTCGTTATGAGAGTTATGGGCCGTTAAGAGAATTACGATCGACCTGTTTGCGCGATCGAAACCTTACGTCCGATCGTAATCGAGGAGGCGGCCTGCAGAAGGTACTCCGGTAAATCTCCTCGTGCACGATGCGCGAAGCCTTATGAAGGATGGATAGCGTATCACGTATCACGGATGTACGAGGTTTTTCACGTTCAACTCATCCTTTTGCGAACTAAACACGCAGTCTTGCAAATGGAATTCACCATTTTGCCAATGGAATTCCATTGCAAACTGGTGAATTCGTTTTGCGAAAAGGCGAATTTGCAAGTGAGTGAAATTGTTTTGCAAGGGAGTAAATTTAATGTGAAAAACCTGTATAATGGAAACCAAAAGTAACGTTGTCCCTCGCGTGAAGATAAAAAAAAGCAATTTGGGTAGACCCTCCGTTTATTAAAAGCAGTTTGTTTGGGGACGTGGGTCAAATTTTATCGCAAAAGTCGAAGAAAATCCTCGCGATAAACCCTTTTCTCCCTTTGGGCGTTATCCCGAGTAATCTTTTATTTAACCCTTTGCCCCTCGTTAAGCTAGTCCCCCATTTCTTGCTATAATTGCTCTCGTAATTTCGGTCAATCGATCGCCTTCAGATTATTCCCTCTTAACTTCTTATCCGCGCAAACATCGAGGAGAAAGGAAATTTTGTAACTCGTTGAGTGCTTCGTAGAAAAGTACGACTAACCAACGACTGTACAAGTTTTCGACATAAAAGTGCAGTTTGCACATCCACTCAATACACTTCTGACGATCGAAGATTATCGGATGATCGACCGCTGTTGAACAGAACTATTAGATAAAAGTCCATTCACTTTTAAGATAAACGCTCGGTTTAAATAACAGTTCGACGCTTTATTCGCCAAAGGGATCTGGGCCAGGGCGTCCTTCTTTGTTTTACAACAGGCAGTAAAGGGCGAAGCGTCGTAAACGGGACGCAAAACATTGCTGCTGCAAAGTGAAAGTAAAGGAAGACCGACGCGAGAGTTATGCGATAGGACGCAGTTGGAACGCGCGACAATCAGTGGGTACATATCCGAGCACGTTTTATCGTGGACCTCGGGAGAATGAGTTTCTCGTAACTCGCGGTACGTATCCCATTTCGGCACGCAATTTAAGCACAAACGTAAGATTAGAACTGTCTAATCCGAGGAATGCACGGTGCGTCGCGCGTAATTCGGTCCAGCCGTATTTACTCGCTGGAAGCGCTTCCATGAAGCTCAGCAGGCCTGGTTCGATGACCCTTGAACGCTACCATATTTTGGGATTCGGTAACTAAACGTCGCACCGATCCTAATTCGATAATAATAATATGAGCCGTGCAGTGCACACATCGATTAACTCCATAAAACAAGAAGTTGAGAAATGCGATTAAATAATGTATATTGTTTTTTAAAAATCCTGTTATAACATAAAAAGCGTCGATGCACGGTCGGAACAGATAATCCAATAATTAATAACATAATTGCGTTATTGAAACGATTTACATTAGAGTATAAAGTTAATCAAAATGGCTTCTGAAATAAATTACTTATTACTCAATGGCCAAACAAATCTTGCCGTTTAACGGTGTTAATCTTTATTATTCAAAAAAGTGATTATAAATATAAAAAGTTATGACTATACCGAGTGCTTAGACACTTAAATTTAAGATTTGTAATCTTAAAATAATCCTAAATTTACGACTAATATATTAATCGTACACACAACTGTAAGGCGTGATTCGATTGCTCCTTGATTTCTCTTTCTTTCATAGAATAACAAATGTATTTATAAAGTGTTATTTATTTACGAGCACGAATGGCACGAGATGGTAAATGAGAGGTGGAGGATAAGAACAGCGCTCTAGTTCGCGATATATCTATATATAGGAGGGATTTAGGACACGTCTGGTCGATAGAATTTTGTCAGAACCAAAAACGCCCTTGGAGCCGCTGTAAATACGCATGTTTTAGCCGCGCCCCTCGGTACCAAGAATTTAATCATATTTTCGTGAATCTACATCGCTGCCCATTTGAAATGCATAAGCTTTTAAAATATTCCCACCGAAAAGCGTGATGCCTTTCGCGCATTACGGGCCGCGGTATTTTATATTACCTCCATACGAAATATTTGCATCCGGCTGTTGCGAAATGTACCGCAAGTGCGCGCTGGGTTGAAATGACAATACACCGAGGCAGTGGTTCTTAACCAACGCAGCTCCTGGTATTTCTTAATTTTTCGAGATATTTAATAATATCACTTAATGTTTCTAATATTCCAGATTCTAATATTTCTAGATAATGTAATATTACATAATATTTCTTTGGTTTATCGCCAAGGCAACGTTGTCTATTTTTTTTTTATTTTAGATATGTTTATGGTTGATCAAGAAAAGTTTAGTATGGTTGATTCAATTATGTAAAAATATTTTTTTAATTTAAAAAAACTGATAATTCTTTGGCGACCTTCCACGTTTGTTGCAATATTAATAATTGTATGTTAAACAGTTTATACAGACAAATGGTCTCACAACCGTTGCTTCCTTTAATTCTTGCGAGATAGCTAAGCAAAGTATCTATCATTCCAGGTTAAGAACCACTGCGTTGAGGCCATTTCAATTTCATTCAACCTAGGATGATGTATAATAATCAATATCTCCCGTACCTTTATTAAAACCCGAGGAATGGTTACACTCACCGTGTACCGCAAAAAAAAAAACAGATAATCTGAACCTTGACAAACCCAGTTAGGAGATTATACTCCACCCAATGTACTCATAAATTATAGTGGATTAGTCTGGGGTTAATGGGCGGGCGTGTACTTGATATCAAGATCCAAAGTATTCTATCGATGGTGAAATACAAACGCGAGTCGCCATTTGAAAATCCGTGCATTATACATTCATTCGTCATCCTCAACATTTGATGTTCAGGAGTAAATAATAAGTATATATTTATTGCTCGACTGTGCCTGTTTATAATAAGAAAATATCGTAAATGATCAGTTAGAAGTATGAATGTAAATTTCTTATATGTACCACTCCGTGTGGTCTCCTGCTAAGATATAATTATTAATCCTGATAACTGATCGCTTAAAATATTTCCCCGAGTAAATAATAATCGTCGATACGAGTTCGTACAGCGCATTGGATTTAAACAGTCGTGCATCACGATTCGACCGCACGCACGTGCTCGAATGTTTTCAGACCGGTTCTACGGACGATGTTTATCGTGGACAAGCGTCTTTGCCTATGAACCCATACACCCGTGGCAAAATACCTATAAAACACGATTTGAGGAGCTTAGCCTCCTTCTCGAGGGGCGACAGTCAAGGCGTGTTAAAGGAAATTCATAAATTTCCCTATCGCAAGGAAGTTGCAGAACGGAAGAATAGGGCAAATCCTTCTCGACAACTTTCCGCCAAGCCTCGTACACCATTCTCCAATTTTTCGGCTATACATGAAATTCCCCTGGTGTCATAGGTCCAGAGAATAAAAAACGCACAAAGCATGGAATAAGATTCAACACCTAGCACGTCTTATAATAAAATGTACAATTCAAGGTACAGTACGAGAATTGAAAAGACAACATCTACAGTCTGCAACATCGACAATCGCCATGATAACCACAGCAGAAAAACTACTCCTCCAAGCTTCAACCCAATATATACCAAAATCAAGTGCAACCCTAAACAATACACCAATCTATAAATATCCCACAGTAAATAAACCAACAAGAGAAAAAATATTTTAATCAAGATTATACCTTTCACAGCACTCGGTACATTCAGTTGTAGCCCTCAATCCTAAAAGATCCACTGCTTAGACGGATATAAATAAAAAACAAGCATCCCAAAGAAGGAACAATAAGGAGTAATTATTGAACCAAGTTTACACCCCACGAAACTCATCGTCGCGTAAGAATCAGCCTTCTGGCCCAAGGAGAGAACATATTCAAGGCACCAAGGATAACCGCGTTGTCGATAGTCGACTCCCAATGCACGCGTGCTTTTTCCCTCCTCCAACGACGCGTATCCTCCCTTATTAACCGGCGCGATTTTTCACGGATTACCAAGGAGCCGGCAGCGTGGATTATACTTTCCAGGTGTGCACCCCCCCTACGTGCTCCCTACGTGCTCTCGGAGTGGCGTCACGTAACGGTGTGCGTGGTACGCATTACAGAGGGACTCGGACGTGCACTCGGCCCCGACTGCTCTCTCGTAAATACGGCACAGTGCAGGACGAGATTGCGGCGCACTTAATGGGCCTTTAACCCCTGCGCTCCAACGGGCTCCGCCACGGCGCGGAGACTTCCGGTACAATTTTCCCATTGAGGAGAGCCCCGCTGCCCCATTAAAATTCCCCCCCATCGGGCGCGCATGCAGGAGCGAGAGCCCACCTCGTGCCCTCCCCGCTACCCCTTCTTCTTTTCTCCTTTCCCCGACGGCCTTCGTGGCCAGGATGAATGCCGCCACTGGCCGCTGCCTAAATCGCCAATGCGAAATTTCCACCGCGGCATCCTGTTCCTCCATCGTCCATCCACGGCCATTGGGATGACGGAGGGGAGTTCGTAAACTGCTTAACGCGTCCCTGAAGTGAGGCGTATTTGTGTTTTATTCGGAATTTATGCTGCCTTTTTTGTGTGTTTTTTTTTTTTTTTTGTTGTAATGGAGTGGAATTGGCTGTAATGCTGTGATTAAGGAGAATTATGATTTTTTATAATGGAGTAGAATTGGTTTTCGTTCTTTTGCAGACTCGGATTGGTTGAGTTGTTGAGGGATGCGTTGCTTTTATATATGCTTGGTTTCTTTCCTTTCCTTCGGCATGAGATTAAGAAAGGCGAGAAGTTGGTTTTGGATTTATATTGTCGTTGTGCCTTTCGAGATTTGTAAATTATTGTTAATCAAAAACCACTCGAGTTATTTGCTACTTATATATTTTTCTCTGTCTCCTTGAAACATATGGTAATTGAGAAGCAGAGACTAGTTGTAGAATGGATTTACTACCAGTTAAAAAGAGATTTATGGAATGAATATTAATCTGCTGTCCCCAAGAGCGTTCGATTTGAATAATAAAGCTCACAAAACCTAGATGGCCCTTGATAAAATTCACACCCCAGGATCCTCCTCCCCTATTGTCGCGCTTATTTCCTTTTTCATCTAGGCTGCTTGTACAGGGCTTTTCACGTTCCCCACAGGGCAGTTTCTAAACACGTTAGCCCCGTACGAGGGGATTTACTTTTTTCTATTCCACTCCCAGACTCTTTATTTATCAAAATTTATCACTCGCTTTGTGCGTTCCCTCGAATAAATCTAAATAGGAGAGCGAATGCACGATGAATCAAGTAGCATTTTTCTATACAACTTCTCAAACGAGGAAAAAAAACTCAAGTGTTAAAATCGATATACAAATATCATATATCTTCTAGAAAGTTCGATTCTCGAAGCTCAGCTTGGTTTCATCCATGTTTCGAAACGGAATCACATCTAAGCCTCGTTGGATAAATTGAACAGAAAGGAACCTTTCGCCATTCCTCCTCTCGTTTCACTCTAACGGCGACAGACCGAAAGACCGACGTCTTACTTTCACCGATATTCGATCGCGGAAAAGTACAAAATTCTTACGATCCCGCATTTCCTGCACCATTAATCCTCCATTAGCTCGTATCGCCCTGCCGCCAGTCCCCATCGCTTATCGCGCTCGCGTATCGCAACGTAAACGATCATAACGAAGCTCGAGGAAGATACGAGGGAGTTATCGACGTTAAAACAAATTCCAATGAGAGCAAGGCGCCTTGTTATACCGGTCGGCGCTGATAGGTCCGCCGCCTTCTCGCGTACGCCTGGACCAAATAAACCCAACGCGGACTACTTAGATCTCGTGTAACACGAGTTGAAAGGCCATTTGAAATCGGAGACCCTCAGCACGGTTGTCTGTCTGTATAATTTCTGCCGAGTTAGCCGCCAGGATAACCATTACGCTTTATGCAGCCCGTGGAAGAAGATATACCTTGTGTACTCGCAATAAGTAATCGATACCCCGATTTTCGCGTGGAAATCTCGTTACCAGCATCGTTGGCGGCTGGTATCGCTTTTCGCGTCTTTCGACAGTTATTTTGAGTATTATTTTATGATATTTACTGGTACCAAGGTCCTCATGTTACGTCGATATAGATGTACATAACTACGTGGATGAATTTCGTGCGAAATATTCTGGGGGATTTGTTATGTTATTACGTTTTTCTTCCAGGTTTAGAATGTTATTATGTCATCGCGTTTTTTCTATATCTGGAATGCAGAAATTTAAATAAATAAGTAAACGTGTCTTTACATTTATCCTCGATACCTTGGCTCTTGGCTTAAAAATGATTTGGTCGAACCATCGCTAGGATTACTGTTAGTGTAATAAAAAAATATCGTGCTCTATTTCCAAAGACAATCAAAGATATCGATTTACGGCTCACATCTTTGGTAACTTATATTCGATAAAGACGTAGGATCATAATATTGAGGAGAATATCGGGCATTCGGTGTCGAGAGACTTTCGAGGACGCGCGCGTGCAAACGCTTCTGCATCCCGCGAGATAGGCACCAATATGACTTAAATGCATAACACTGCTATTTACGGCCGACGAATGTCGATATCTATATCGAGAGAACCAGTGTCCTAACAGGTTTCAGCCACGTTCCACATACGCAAAAGGTCAGTGCACCGTGCGATATCGCTTACGATGACAATACCGATATTTCATTGCAAATGTCGGGGGAGAAAGTATTCGCAATATTTTAGCGCTCAACCGACGACTCGACGGGGACCTCCGCTCGGGCAATAAAAGGTCTAACGCCAGCCCAGTGATATTGAAGCGGCCCCTCCGATGTTTTATCCTCGCGGAGCACTTTCAGGAAGAATGGTAGCAAACGCTCGTGTCTCACGACGTTATGTCCCGCATCTTTCCTCCGAGAGAATGCATCCAGGTCGTTGCCCCTTTCCTTTATTACTTTTTTTCACCCCCAAATTACGAGGTAGGAAAAACGAGGATGTATTTTCGATCGATTGGGTTATCTCAGAGTTGACGATGAGGAATGATAGAGAGTTTAATTTGGTATTTACGAATTGTGAGAGATGATAATATGTAGATATTGGAATCATGAAAGAGGAAAGTACCTCGAAAGGTAAAGAAACTGAATTTTGTTAGAGTAAGAAGGTAAATGAAGGAATTGAAATAGAATGGATTGTAATTTAACTTGATAGCCTAGGACCTACTGTTTAATATTGGAACTATCGACACTTTGGGATACAATTAGAACACTACATACATCTTTAAAAAAGTGCATTTGAAAAAGAAACTTTTTTGGTGTTCAGCTTAATTTCTATTTATTTTTAAAATCGCTCGAAATTTTTGAAAATTAAATAGGAATAAAAGAGCCATTAACCTATTAACTGTCAAATGTTTCTTTTTTTTTAAATAAGTTATATATACATGCACAAAGAGTTGTGTACCGGTATTTGTGCAAATTTTCCAAAATCCCAAAATGGGGATCGCGGCGGCTAATGGGTTAATACGCGCTATAGATAGCGCCAATGTAACCGAACGGTTGCAAGGTTGCGCGCACCAGCGAGCTTCGTTTCGAGCCGCGGATACGAGCGTGGTCGGATGATTTATGTCGCTTAAAAAGGGCGCTAAAAAAGTCGATGGGTCGAACGATCGCCAGGGTATTCTCCGAAATGCTAATTAATAGCGGGGACTCGGTGCCTGCACGGTGGAGAGTCCAGAAGGAGCTAATACGTCGCTCGTGAATATTCATACGCATACAGGGTGTCCCCTTCGATGATATTTAACGGACTGTGCTCCAAACGTACTCTTCTTTACTTTTCCACATTTCTATATAATGCATACTTCCTGAAGTATATCAGGTTTTTTTTTAATTGTTCTTCGACATCGACTGCTAAGGTCATTTGGCAGGGGACCTGATGTTTAATATGGGTTCCAAAAAACTCAGAGCTACGGTATACATATAACATGGAAAAACCAGAGGTGATAAACGGGATTATTAGCTTCCATTTGAGATATACTTTAAAAGGAGCCATAGTTTCGAAAACAGTTGCGTATGAAGCGACTGTGCCCCGTTTCCCGCTGGTGACGCGAGTTGACTGTTCGGTGGTTCTCCAAGGTACGAAGCGTAAAGCGAAAAGTGCGATTTTGTGAGCTCGTATTTGTCACCCAATACATCCATATTTACTCTAAATCCTTAAAACCTTAAAAAAACTAATGAAACCCAGTTTTAACTCTTTCAATGCCGGGCGAATAATCAGTACCCGTACAAAGATAACCAAACGTATTGGACGAACTTACAAAGATTCCGACGGAAGCTCATAAAAACCAGACTAAAATACTTACATCATTAAAAAATCAACATAGTACAAGAGAAACATAGAACAAAGTAGCGACGATAGTTTTACAAATTCATTTTCAGATAAACTTCTCTCGCAGTGCGAATACTAAGGCGCTATTCGATGCGCAATTGTGTATCGCGTCTGACACTTCTCGCGAGTGTCGCATCGCTATAAGCGTTAAACAAATCAATATACACGCGTATCGCGCTTCGAACAGGAGATTTTGCAGGTTGCACGAATGGCGGGACGGATGAATGAACGAAAGGCTTGGTATAAACCAGAGGCGGCCGAAGAATGGGATGACGATGGAAGGGTGCAAGGCCGCGAAGCCTTTCAGCGGCTGAGATAAGAGAGACGCAGGTCTGCGCGCGTTCAACGACCTGCATCTGGGCGAAGCACGGTTTATCAGTCCTGCCATTGTTACAGAAGTTTAATCGTATTTGCATACTAGGTAGGAATACGCGGCGAAGCACGTGACTGCTCGAAAAACAAGGGCCGAATTTAGATGATACGTTTGAACCGTAATGCCGAGGGCCGATGTACGCGGTGCATTAACCCAGATAACTTCGCCGCTTTGCACGAAGTTAGATTGATATTTCCTGCCAGGACTGGCTAATAAATATCGCTCTGCCTTCCTTTATACGTCGATAAGGTATTCGCGTTATTATCGCCTTGCATAAAATCACGCGCGATATATTTCACGGGGACGAAATAACAAACACGGGGCGCGAGCGCTGGCCGTGCGCGCGACACGTACGCTAAACTTTGTCGCTTTGCATAATATAATATCGATATTTCACGCCCTGACCCGCCTGCTGCGGCCGCGCATAGGTGCCTTACTCGGTATTATTTTGGGGGAAAGGACAGGGGGAAAAATCAAGCTGGAATATCTGCGTGCTTTACTTCGTTGCAATATTCCTCGTAAATGTATCGTCCTTTCGTGGATTTCGAGAGGGAGGAAGTCTTCGAGGTTGTCGTTCGATGAGATGTACAAGAAATTTTAGGTATATCAGGTTTGAATGTATACGATGTGAATTTTTGTTGGCACACATTGCTGCTTACATTCGCGCGAATTTTCAGCTTGACTACGTTTTGTTTACATAACATTTTTGTGCCCGTTTTTACGCGGCATTTCGTAATGCATTGATTATGATATTCGCGAGTTTTTGGTCGAGGCCAATGCAAATACCGTTGAACGACCTTTAAATTCAGCTGATCTGACTTCGTGACACTTTTGTTCGATTAATTTAAAAAAAAAACAGAAAACAGAAATCGCGGACAAAGTTGATGTATGAACCGAGAATAAAGTTCCGAAAGTGGTTTGAAAGCTGCATCAAACACCAGCATATGTGCATCAACACGAATAAACACCACTTCGAAGGCTCTAATAAAATTTATAATAAACATCACTACGTTCTTCAATAAAAGCACTGTTTTCCCTTATGAAATAAGCAACAAGATTAAAACACTCAACAGTGAGCGTTTCTTTATTCCTTGCACCACAAAAGACACCTCTTATTAATATCTAAATATTCGCATCAGCACATCCAACTATATTACCGATTTTATTAATAAATTCTTAATACTCTTTCATGGTGGTATAACTGTTAATATTCCCTCGAAGCAGCGAACCGATGCTTTTTAGGTCCGAGCGGAGATTGGAAGTTGGCCGAAGCGAGTGCCTTCCTCGAGTTCCTGACGAATCGCGATAAATTAGCCGGATAATTATCGAGCGCACGTCCGAAACAGGCGGGCCTATTTCCCAAGTACGTCGATTAGTCTTTCACGGCCGAAGTACGCGGCCGGACGCATAACTGCTCGATTACGCGGAACATTTGGCGGAGTATCGAACATCGCGGTTTGGTTAAATAAAGCACGCATAATAGCCCGGGTTCTGCCGGTTGCTAATATCTATTTTTCCATCCTACATCCGCGAAGGTTCGCGCGAGCGCGTTCCCTGATTTTTATTCGCGAATTCCCTTCGCAGAAACTCGTTCCTCAGGAAATCTCCTCCGGGATCCCGATAAACGTTTGCGCGCCTATCGAGCCGCTCCGTCGAGATAATTATTATCAGAAGTGAATCGCGATTACCGAAGTACTGGCGATTGCTTATTCCTTGCAAATAGACGCACTCGATCGCTTATTACACTCGTTTTGCGCGCGACTCGGTACACGTGTTTTACAAGTATTAATGGCTTTATTGGTCACGCTTATTAACATTGGAATCACGGAAGAAGTCGAGATATTACGTATCTCTGATTTCTCAGGAAAATTCTGGGAATCGGGGACGGTGCGTTTTTGAGCAGGTATCAGGATATTTATCTTTCCGCATCCTCCTTTTATCTTATAGTGGATATTTAGTGTATATCCAGCTGCACTGGAGCATCGTTCATGATTGTAGTATTAATGAGACCTAACCTCTAAGACCTAACTCGTAATTCCTCGGAATAAGAACGTGGTCCTTTTCAAACCAAGGGTACACACAGAGAAAACGAGTAATTTCGGAAAATTCTAAAAAAACTTGTTAAAATAAAATAAGTAGTAAATAATATCGTACACGTCGTATTCCATTAATCAAGTATTTACCGTGTAAAATCGCAACATCGCATATACTTATTCCAATTCCTCCCGTTCCAAAAACTTATAAACCCTTTATTAACTCGGAACAAAACAACGCTCAAACCCTCCCAATATATTCCATCCAATCACTCTCTCTCCCTCGATGGCCCAGAAACAATTCAGCCAATGAACGATCGCCGATCAGCCGCGCTCTTCTCGGAAAAATTCGCGCTCCGAATAACGCCATCGCGGGTGCCTCGGCCCTTGGGAAGCTCGAACAAAGGCGCGAACGAGAAGAAAGCGGCTCGAGGATCCGAGAGGACGCCATCGTCCTCGAGGAATACCTCGTCTCCGCGAAGCTCTCCTCCTCCATCGCGCTGCTTATCGGACGCGCGGCAAAGGGGCAAATTGCTCCAGGAGCGTCGACCAATGGACGTCAGCTCGCGCCCAATTTAAAGTTTCATCCCCTCCCCTCCCCCTTCTTTTGGCGTCGGCAACTTTGTCCGTTTAAGATCGGAATTAATTACGAGGCTGTAATAAGAGGGATGCATGCCTCTGCGCGAGGCAAGCGGCCCTTGAGGTTTATAAGGTCGTCAGCCTTCCCTCCGTCGCCCACTTTTGCCCCTTTTTATCTTCGACGACGCGCGGCCCGATCTCGTCTCGCGTAATCAGAATAATGAGTAAAGCAAGGTTGCGACACGGAGGCTCGCTGCATCATGGTAATTAGAGGCCCAGCCTCTCTCGCTCCTTCTTCCTCCCCGTGGATCGTTCCTTTCCTTCGCCATGGCGCACCGCACTCCGAAGATCCTCGATCGCAGTTTACTTATTCAGCAGGCCGATCCTTCCTCGGCTCGATCTCCCTTCGGCTCGTGGATGAGCCTCCTGGAGAACCCTTTCTTGGACTCCCTTCTTGGAGTATCGCCTTGGTTTGAATGATTTTTCAATTGGTCGTAAAATGGTTTCGATGAGGAGGAGGGGGGGGGGGTGGAGAAAGGGAGGATGATGGATGCTTGGTTGTATAATGTTTACGAGGAGATAGTCGAAAGGAAGTGAACCTAGTTTTTTTGAGTCGTTTATTTGAATTTTAAGCGCGAAGCTTGGATGGTCTTCTAAGTACTCTCGACTTGGACTAATACACTTGTGTGACTTTTTGTTTCGTTTTTTAAAAGATCGTTTAGATTGGCCTTTCGCGATGCTTGATGAAAGTTCCTTCGTCGTTTTTTTCTTGACTTCAGTGGTGAATGGTTTTCCATGATGACTGTGTCACTGCACATCAAAAATAGCACATCGAAGAATACAAATTTTCAAAACAAAAAATAAGTTCCTTCAGAATCAGGAGAGGACCTTCAGCCGCGTCTTCCGTTTCCACATCGATTCGCGACGCGCGTATCCTCCCTGCCTCGATTAAAGGGAAAACACGGATCGCCGCGGCAAAGGGGCGGCCGCGCGAATCCTCCTTTCGCGGAATTAGTAAAATATTTGCCAATGCTGGAAACGTTCGCGCCGGCCCCTGGTATATTTACATTGTAAATTCGTTGGCTCGTCACCCTTGAAAGTCGATCGCGCGCGGCAGGCCTGCCTCCTCGTTTCCGTATTATTCATACAAGTTCCATCGATCCCTGAATTCCCCAGGAAAAGTCGCGGCTCCGCTCGAGAGGCAGGGCCTCCCTTCCTCGTAATCGTCCTCCTCCTCCTCCAGGTTTTAACGACCGGAGGTCGCATCGCTCCTCGATGCCGTTGTATTTATCTTCCACTCCCTCTGGCCGGTAAACAATGAATAATTTATTCCATTCGCGATGGACGCCCGCTCGTTTAGCTTCCTTCCTTCCGCACGAATAATCTTGGAGACCCTCTAATTCGAGATGTACGGATCTTCGAGGCGGCCGCCATTGTCGGGATTAAATAGTTGGCCAATGGCGGAGAGACGGGGCTGAGGTGTTGTACGCCTCTCACTATCCAGATCGAGAAAAACGGTCCGGTTTCCGTCAATGGCCGATTCCTTTCTCGATGTTTAATGCACCCCCTTTTCTTGGCGAGGGGCTGGGAATAATTCGCGAGGAATTGCGCAGGGAGTCGTCTTAATGTTGTGGATGCGATTTTGAGGTTATGAGGATCCAGGGTACTCGTTTCTGGTCCCGATCAATTCTTGGATCTTCGTTCGAAACTCGCGAAACTCATTGGCGATCGGTGTATTTTTCCACGGAATGTTTACAATGTACCTTCGGTATCGAGAGATGAAACTTGAGCAGCAGATTCCATTCGGCGCTGGGAATTAAATAATTAAACAACGGTTTGCTTTAAATGCCCCACGCGCAGTTGCCCGGAAAGTTTGAGCGAGCGAAATCTTCCAGCTGCCCTTACGGAAGCTAACTTTGAAAAAAAAAAAAAAGAGAGAAAAGAGAGAAAAAAGGAACGTGGCGGTAAAGTCTGGCCGATTCTTCAAATTGGCCCGCGGCAAAATAATCCACGGTTTGCGAAACTTTCCCCCGACGGAACATCCCACGCGTATATGAAGTCTCGAATAAGATAAATAGCAGGAAGTCTGGCCGGATAGGTAAACGTATTCGACGCCTGGTCGATCCACGTGCCAGGGAATTCCATTCAGTCGAGTGTTCTCTTTCGTTTCCAGGAAGGAAGAAATTTTAAGAAACAAGGTGAACGCTGAGAAAATATCTTGGTTTGTGATTCGGGCATCGATAAGACTTCGATGTGCAGAATAATCGATAATGATATCCTGATCGATAATATAATCGTTCGTTTTTTCACGGATATTTAAGATTCTTTGAGAAAAAAGAAGCACTAAAAAGATGAGTAAAAAGAATGTTTAAGACATTTTTTATTTTTTTTAACACGTAAAATTTATTAAGAGAAAGACATTTAAAGGTTCACATATAACGATTAAACTATGAATATCCTTTCAAAATTCACAATTACACGCTTCGAGGATTACTCTAAAATCTCTAGTATTACATTAACCCTTTCTATACTAATCCTCTACGGTTGCACGTCGAGTCACGGCCGACAGGAGAATACTCGTGAAAAAAATTTCATCCCAACTCAAACTTGACCAATAACTCCAGAGGTTTACATAATAACAGCAACAGCAATGCCTACAGAAAAAGATATACAGTGCAAGAATGTTAATACATTCTTATAACTTATAGTTATCCCAAAACTTCTTCCCTTCTATCACATAATAATAGATACTCATCAATCACGCGTACAACTAGCAGGCGACTAAAGAATAAATCCTGCAACATTCGACAGATCAAGTTTCACGTTTTCATAAACATTTCCATATAAAGCAGCGGCCTATAGATAGCGAAAGACACTTTGGGACAACCCAATGCATCGATGGTCCGATCCAAAGTATCGGGCAAGAGGCAAATAAAAAGATCTCAGCTTATGATTTGCGAGGACGACAAGGTTGCAGCTGCCAGCAGGGCTCTCCGTAGGACGACGGCCCGCTAATTATTACAATTATCCGCGGACAATTACGACGTTAAATTGCATTCCCGTGGCACGGCTGGCCCCGGGGGAAAAGGCCTCGTGGAGAATCTGTTGTCCGCCGCAGTGCTGCACCGAGTGCATCTGCGCTTTGCGGAGAGGCCCTGCCTGAACCGCGGCAAGAATGGGGTAACCGAGGTTGTGCATACAGAACGCAAGTCGCACGAGCCGGTGGCCTAATGTCGCGACATTAGTTCATAGGCGCTGCTCGGCTTTTACTGCCTTCTTAGCTTGATATTTAATACCGCGACTCGGACCTTGGTTCGCTTTGCCTCTCGAAACTTCCTTTTAATCTAGCGCGATTGAAATATGACGGAGAATATACGCATTATCCTAATTTTAAATTGATTCAGTTGCTTATTTGATCGTAGAATTCAAATATCATCGGATAAACCTCCTGTATTTATTATGAGCTATTATTTCTCCGCGATAGTCTGGACTTCATAGCACTCCAACTGTATTAAAATACAATATGGAATATACGCATTGATTTAAATTTTAAATTAAACCAAGCCCTTATTCGATCGTAGAACCGAAATCCTATCGGACAAAGATAACCATCGTTGTGGTTAATCACGAATTATTCTCTCTCCGCGACGATCTATAGATCCGACAGCACTCCTACCGCATTAAAATGTAATTTCAAATGAATTTAAATTAATATATAATTTAGATAAATATATTGAATATAATTCAAATTAAATTACGCCTTTATTCGTTGGCGGAACTAAGATATCATCGAATAACGATAACCATCGTTGGTTAATCACGAATTATTCTCTCTCCATCTATAGACCTGACAGCGCTCCTACCGCATTGAAATGTAATTTAAAATAAATTCGAATCAATATATAATTTGGATAAATATATTAAATATAATTTATATTAAATCAAGCCTTTATTCGATGGAGGAACTAAAGCATTATCGGATAACGATAACCATCGTTGGTTAATCAGGAATTATTCTCTCTCCGCGACGATCTCAAGATTCGATAGCGCTCCTGCGACACGTGCGGCGGGGAATCCACGTGGGTCGTTGTCTCCAAGCGTACGGAAGGGCCTTTCTTTGGGTGCGCCCTGACACACAAATCGTTGACTCACAACCTGTCTATGCCTATCGGCGAAAGAGAGTGCATAATAATGTACCGAGGCAACAGCTCCGTTGCATTGTCCGCACGTTCCTGGCGTACCGACACGTCACACTGTCAAATCCATGCACCCTCAGCACATTTCAACGATTTGGCCCCTCCAGTTATCCGCCAAACGCAGTGCATTCTTCGATGTAATCATTAAATCCCTCCGAGGAAGCTCCCTCAAATATTTATATCCATTATAATATCCCTGGCTGTAAGTATACGATCAACACCAAACCCACCGGTGATTTTATGGACGTATTTATGTATATTTATACATATTTATGTATTATTTATCTGTATTATTATTACTTATGTATTATTTATATGCGTTATTATACATATTTATGTATTATGTAAAAATAGGACTAAAGAGATATCTCGACGGATAGTTACGAAGTCCAGTATTTTTTCTCCAAGAAACCACCGATGGATCAGTTCGATCGCTTTCGTAGCTTTAGTATTAACATCCCGACTCATCCCACGAAACCATCGGCATCTTTCAACCACTCCTCGAGCGGACACAATTCCCCTTCAGGAAATTCTCATCGCATCCACTCCCGCCCTCTTAGCTTCGCGTACTTCATTAGTCGCGGAGCTCGATAAATCAATTACACGATTCTTAAGAACGCAATCGCGCCCGGGGCTGACCCACTTTACGAGCCTGGATCATCGTACATCATTAGCACCGCCAATTGACCTTTTTAACATCGCGACAGGACAGGATCAGCGAATTGGCGTATAACTCGATACAAGGAGGACCAAACGAGGAAGGAATCGAAAGTGTAAAAACCCCGGTCTCGGTTGGACGAACGGAACGTCTAAGGTTTGAGCGAATCAGAGCTGATTACCCTAAACAAGGGGCAATTCCCTTATCTCCCTGTGGACGCGTAGTTGGGATAAATAATTCAACGAGTCAAATTATAAGCGTGCTTTACGGTCGGCCGGTTTTCTTGGCGGGGGTGGGGGAGGGAGGGGAGAGCTTAACGTTTGACGATTTAGTGGGCGTGATTGTACTTGCATTTAAACCGATAATCCTCGCGGCGGTCCGGGGGTAACATTATTTATTACCTCGTTTTATCGGCCAACCGGCTCGCCTTGAAATCTAGGCGCTCCTCCCCGGGGCGATTCGCGAATCTCGAGGATGCAGCGCGGCCATCGGCTGCAAATTGCCGGTCCCGTACGAAACGAGGCCCGGCAGAATGTCAAACGCATAACGCAATCTCGTTCGTATCGTGGCTCGTCTGCTCGAATATCCGGATACCGTTATCTCTCTCTCTCTCTCTCTTTCTCTTTCTCTGTCTCTCACTCTTTCTCTCTCTCCTTTTGTCTCATTTGGAAATAATTTAATGGTTCAGGTAATTAAAGATATCGGAAATGTTTCGATAAATGATTAAAGTAAATAAATTATTCGAATGATTCACGGTGATTAAATGATATATGATATGAGCAGAGCAACCGGGTAATAGACTTAGGTTATTTGAACATAGAACTGGTAGAGGAATAAGACAAGTTGGAAGCATTGCGGTAGACTTTCGTGGAACAAGAAGCGCGCAGTAATGATGTTCAATAATGTTCGATGCATCGTTGTGGGAAATTAAGCGGTATGAAAGATTGGATATATTTAAGCGTGCGTTGAAAGAGTTCGTTGTAAGTAGTGTAACATAAATACGTGTAACGAAAATAGCTGAGGCGGCTAATAAAGAATCAATCTCCCTCTCAGTCTCTTTTCTTTGCACTCTCTCTTGCCCCAATTAAAGATAAATCCGCAACATCGATACGGCAGGTTTAATACGATATTGATCTTGCAGATTCAAGCGCTAAATAAATGAACTACGAACGAAATGAGAAGGTTTGAGCTGTCTAGTAGAATGAACACGTAAAATAATAAAAAAAAGGTGCAAGGCTAATCTTTCTCAGCCCGGTCATATTCTAAAGCTGACTTTACCCTTTTAATCGCATCATTCTCCTCTTTCGCATGGTTACAAAATTACTCGCGGCTCGGCTTAAAATTACAATGGCGGACCGAGTACACTTCAATTGTCTCCTCCCGACGAAACCCGTTTCTTTCCTCCGACCTTGCATTAGAGAAAGTATGCCCCCCGCATTTGCATCCTCGACTGCAACTGCGGACACGTATTCCCACAGGTTTATTAAACACGAATTCGTTATTTAGGGAGAAAACGAAGCAAGTATCGACACACAACCAAATGGTGAAGCCTGAGGATACGTCGGCCCTTCGAGCTGCTCCTCGAGAGAGGAAGAGCAGCTGCCAAGGAAATACAAGTGGAATTAGCAGAAGCGCGTCAAGCCTTTCGAGTTTCGCGACGCCTAAGGCCACGGGTTATCCTTATTGCGTTATCCTCGAGGCAGCCTTGGGCCTCCATCCTTAACCGTTTGGCTGCTGACGTACTTTTGCGTACATATGCCAAAACTACAGCACTAATAATTAAAAATACCACTTATTTATATAAATTTGCTTTCATTAATCATGCGAATAAAATTGGTAATAAGCACTTATAATTCGGTCGAATTAACGAGAATAATTTCTTATGATCTTCCACACGAATGGTTTGCTATACAAAGCGCATTTTACAAATAGAGCAAATTAGCTTTGAAGGTTTAACTCCGATATTAGGCATTGCCTTCACCGTTATTTAAGAGGAAGAAAAGAAAGTAGATTTGAGATATATAATATTATTAGAACAATTAAAAATCATATGCTCCGCAAACGCAACGCGCTTCACTGGACGCGCAAATTCTGGTGATTCGGAGCAGCGTCATTACGCTCTCCGCAATCATGGAATGGAAAAAACAGGAGCGCCATCGCGCTTTTCGCAGTTTTGGCACAACGTAGGAAGCAGTCAAACGCTTAACCAGAGCCCGCGGAAAACCGTGTGTCTTTCCGCTCCTCGTAAGAAAGCGCGACAACGCCATGGCCCACGCGTAGCCTCGATCGGCCAGGTGAACACGGCCCATTGGACTATTAATAGAAAATCAGCGTGACCGAGGATCGATATCGAGCAATCCAATCCCCCGTCTCTGGCTGTTTCCTCGCGAGGACAACAATACGCGCCCGTGGGATTAGCAATCGGAATGGAATGGATTATTAAGGGCGTGTCGGTCGCGTATACCTCCTCCTGCTCGAACGACGAGATAACCTCGTAGTAAAACTGCTCCGCCATCGAGAGATCGATTTTGAGGGACGTGCGGTCTGCCTCCTCCCGCTTCTTCTCCTCCTCCTCCCCCCCCTCACCGTCCTCAGCACTGTAATCCTTTATCGCCACGCTCCTCCGCGAGAGCATCTCGATCGCGCTGCTCTTCACCAGCTCCATCCTCCCGAATTCCAGGGCTACGCGCCTCGAGAAGTCCACTCACCAAGGAGCCGCTAAGTATCCAAGTCTCGTCCAGCTCTTCAGCACGCCTCGATTTGGATCATCGTTCGTATCGTCACATCGTAACGGTTATCCCAGCACTCGCACTATCTCCATAAACCACGTCACTTATCACAGCTTGTTCTCTCTTTTTGGTTCACTTCTACACTCTCTTCGGCTTAGGATCGGTTTTTTGCCCGCGAATTTCCACACTCCTGGCCACTGGCGCGAGATCAGGTCGATCGAGGAGCGTCGACGAGGTCCTCGCCGCTTCCCATCGGAGTCCCCAAGGAGGACACTTCGCGCTCCTCACATCGCGCGGATCCTCGATTCGCGACGAGGGTGCGAGGGTCGTACGAGGGGTGGATGGGGGCTGGGGGAGGGGGGTCACTTTCGACGAGGCTGCACGCTTTCCAGGAAAAGCAGCAGGCGCTTCCTGGAAATGCACTTTGCGGCTCTGGGATTCGTCGAGGCCTTCGAGGCGGAATTTCGTAACGTCACTCGAAACCCCGACGAATCGCGCGGCCCGCGCCGTGGAAAATGTCAGGAAGGCATGCCACGGGAGAAGCCGGCACACGTATGGCTCACGAGGCACGAGTGAACTGAGCCGAAGTAACGAAAGAGCACGTATAACGCCCGCTTGTGCGGACTCGTAACGCGGTGTCAACCAACACCGCCGCTAGATAAGCCCTACCACACGCCGCCTCTTCGTGGCGAAGAGAGGAAAAAGAGAGAAAATCAACGCGACCACCTACAGGGTGCTCGGGGAAAAATGGAGCGGCTAGCCTCCTGGGCATGGGCCGACTCACTTTTGTAACTTACTGTAACTTTATATTACAGCTTTAAGGCTTAACCCAGCGGCCAATTGGCGAGTGAGTAAAGCTAGTAATCAATTGGCGAGTGAGTAAATGTAGCAGCCCATTGGCGAGTAAGTAAAGTTAGCAGTCAATTGGCAAGTGAGTAAACTTAGCAGCCAATTGGCAAGTGAGTAAACTTAGCAGCCAATTGGCGAGTGAGTAAACTTAGTAGTCAATTGACGAGTGAGTAAACTTAGTAGTCAATTGGCGAGTGAGTAAACTTAGTAGCCAATTGGCAAGTGAGTAATGGCGGATTTCACTGCCGGATGATCTTGGTTGAATTTTTAGGTACATTTTACGTATTCGGAATGTCAAATCCACGATGTTGCTTTCGTACTTTATACTTCGAAAGTAATTTGGTCAAAGAATTGTGATGCTTGGTTGAGTGGCTTTTATTTGTCGTTGGTTGGAAAGGAGAATCGCAAATGCGCGATTACTTACTTCCCAATATTTATGTATACCACGTATATCCTCAACGCGTTCCGTGACGTGTGAGGCGTATACGCCTCATACTGATTTACTCATTCAGGCTATTTCAAATCTTCCTTGCAAAACGAGAAATTAAAAAGGAATTCTTTTTGACCGATTACAAGAATTGTAATATATACGTTGGAAGCAAATTGGAATAGCGTGGCGAGATACACCACGAATATCTTAAACAAAAATCGAAAGTAAGTCCGAATGTAACGAAAAATCGATCCGACATGGAATGTGTTAAATAAAAGGATATTAACACTAAAGCTACAGAAGCAATCAAAATATGTCCCAAAAATGGCTGCTTTTTATAACATCGAAGTACAAACGAGGCTTTATATAATATCCAGAAAAGCTCCTATCCCAACCCATAATATAAAATAATAAAAATACACAAAAATTGTTTCCGGCGCGTCACCGAGTATCCTCTCGCGTCCTCCACTTCGGATATCACTGGCGCAGAAAATAACCCCGCGAGTTTCAAACCCACGCGACCGATCCCTCAAAGTTGAACCCGCTTTCACATATACTTCATCCTTATTCCTGGGCTGCATCGCAAGCTCTACAATTCGTATCTCATTAAAGGCATTTCTTCATTACACACTCCCAGAGACTCGTATACACTCTGTGATTCGTAGGCGAGGAAAAAAGAACCATCGCTCAATTCAAAGCCACATCCCTAGCCCCTTCTGGTAATTTACGATGATTTTCGCATCCGCGACAATCCCAATCCCTCCTCCTCGGCCTCCATAATCCCGGCCATCAATCCCGCGCCTATTCCTATCGCACTTCTTATTCCCAACAATGGGCAGCACGGCCGCCATAATAAGTCTCCGCTGTTTCAAATAGCTCTAACCGGGATTCCAAATGCGGATTAATAAGTAGCCCCGCAAGGGGCATTCGACGTGGATTTACGATGGCCGTGTCCGCTCGTTCGATATTGCTCTCAAAATAGGCGACCGCTCGGTACCTGGATCGGGCTGGAAGGAATTCCCGCTGAAGGGGCAATTTGAAATCAGAACAGATAGGTGCAATAACGGGGGCATTCTAGCAGAAATAAGAGGTGGCGACGTACGCTCCGAGGTAAAATCGGCGGAGAACGTACTGGGGGATAGAAGATATGAGTAACGAATACAAGCTCGTAACAGGAAATGGCAGAGCCAGCTCTCTTATGCGCGATTGCAGTAACGCCGCGGGAACTGGTTTTTGACACGAAAAGTGAAAACGCAGGCCCCGCTCAACGTGCCGGCACGAAGCACCGTAATAAGGGATCGAAAGTTGGAAATTCCGAAAGCCGACGTACCTGAGAACGCGCGCCTCCGAACGCTCCGTAAATTGCGATATACACGCCGGGCGTATCCGGTCACGAAATTCTGGCCCGTATGCAAAACCAAGGTCTCCTTGTAATTACGTGTACGCCACTAAGGCCGATGCACTTTTGCGCGAGCACCGGTGTGCATAACTAAGCAGCTTAGGCCACCCTAGGAAGCCCCCGGCTCGTTATCCGATACCGCGGATAATAGATCTCCACGTCGTCTGCCAGCTGTTTTCGAGTCGACCCTTGAAAATCGCTTCGTACGTACATTCTTTTAGTCAATTTTGCGTTCGAATGGCTGTTGGATCAGAGGGATATTTTTTTTGGTTTTTTTTTTAAGCTGATTTTTGGCGCTGACCATTGTCATTCGGGCTAGGAGCTACTGTTCATGGTGGGTTTTGAACTACCAGAGCTTCCCTCGACGAGGCGCGTCGGGAGCCAAGGGGACTTTGTTACCGTTGCTCTAGTTTTGGTACTGTAAGGGCAGGGAGAGTTCTGTTTTTTATTTTAAGTTAATTTTTGGCAACGACTGCTAAAGTTATTTGGCCTAGGGGGTAGTGTTTAAGGAGGATTGCGGACTACCAGAGTTGCGGTATGCGTGTCGCGTGGAAGAATCAGAGGTGATGGGTGGGATATTCGAACCTGGGTCTCGCGCGTGAAAATCTGAGCTGAGGATCTACTATACCATTGTAGCTCTACGGATATGCTTGAGCCCCGAAATGAATTGGCAAAACTTGGATTTCGGGTATTCAAGCGCGTCCGATTGAAATAATTTGATTAACCCTTTCCAGCCCAATGATGCCATTTGGCGTTATCCGTGTAATCTGCTTTTATTAATGAAGTGCCTCTAGACTGTTTTTCTCCAAAAACCTAATATTCTCATTGAAAAATAATCATTAGGGCTGGAAAGGATTAATCGTCCCTGCGTACTGTATTTATTACTCACTGTTTTGTTAACAAAAATGTAAGGTTTTTAATTAGTTTTCCACCAAGAATGAGGGATATAGAAATGTTTTACTAAAAATGAGCACGCGTCGACATTTCTATAAACATTTTACACGCTCGAAACGTCGACATTTTCTATAAAAATTCGGAGCACAAGCTGCATTATAAATTTTCACAGATATAAAACCATTCCCCCCTTCTTTATATATAATATTTACTCCATCTTTGATCAACTAAATCTTTCTTCTTACACATTGATCGACACGCCTCATATATTTCTACATCTGTATTATTATTTTACAGAACACACAGAGTATACTATCTACTCCGTAATATTACGATTGTAGATGCTACTCCGTGCCTTCTTTCTTCCTCTCGATCTTTCAGGCTCATCCAGGAATAAAGCCAGCGCGAAACCAAGATCGAGAATGATTCGAGTGTTGCTCGATGGAGCCTCGGGGAATCTTCCTCCTGGCTTTCCAGGCAAACGTTAGCCTCGATCAGCGCGGTTTTTATTTACACGCCAGCTTTGTAGGAGCAATCTGCCGTGCAAATCCGGGGGTTAGGCGCTGCGTGAGAGAGCGAAAACAGTTGGTACACGTCTCTCCGTGGGGAAGCCGACCGAGATCCCGCACCGAGGGTCGGCGCGGTGCATTTAACCGCGAACTTCGCGCAGAATGCGGAGATGTATAAGGGCGTTTACACGGAGGACAAGGAAATATGTTGCATTCGTTCATCGGCTATTACTGTAATATTTATCGCCCTCTCCTTGGAACTTTAAATTCCCCACCGTCTCGACCAGCCGCGTTCCGCGCGCGGGGTCGATGACCCTAGTGTCGAGTTTTCGATCGAGAATTAAGAGAAGCGCGCGAGAAACTGTCGATGAAGCAAGCGTTTATTCAACAAAAGCGCGAAGGACTGTGTTGGTAATTAGTGGTGCGGAAAGGGGGATGGAAAAGGAGTAGGCGAAAAGGGGGGATAGAAAGATGTAGTTTCGTGTAGTCTGGAGAGCACTGTTGGGAAGATATTATTTGGAAAATGATCCTGAAAGTTCTTGGTCTTTGGAAGTCATAGTTTTTTGGTAGTACTTATTAGACCTTTATCAAAGAAATTATTCAAGAAAAAGGATACTTGGTTTCGTGTAGTTTAAAAAGCATCGTTTGGAAGATATTTAGAAAATGATCTTGAAAGTTCTTATTTTTTGAAAGTCACAGTTTTGAAGGGCTGATATTACTTTCGTAACGCTCGTTAGAGTGCACCAAAATAATCCTTAATAATCGAGAGTAAGAGGAGTAGAGAGAGCCATCGTTTTTATTAAAGAGTAAACACGTATCCCAGAATCGTATAAAATTACACAGATATAAAAAAAAATATAAAACGGCTAAAAATCATAAGCTATGAATTCTCGTATTACTCCTCTTCTCATAAAGGTCAATAAATATTTATTCGGTCCAGGAGTAAAGCAACTTGCTCACTTCTTCCTTGACTCCTGGACCCAACAAACATCATCGTCCGCTCTAAATATCGCATTACATTCGAATCTAAGTCGACAATCAGAGATAAACGACCAATGACGAACGATCAGCGATCCTTTCGCGTTCCACCAAAGAAATTCAGCTACACCAGCAACTCGAATCCGCGAACAGTGGGGAGCTCACGACTGGACTTTAAGGAGAGAGAAAGGCGCGTGGCAAGGACAGTGTGACATTCGACGAGCGGCTGGTAATAAGAGGAGCCGTGATGTAGAACAAATTGTTGTAACGCCATAATAAAGCAATTCGAGACGACACAAAAACAAGCTCGTCGAGCGCGCGAACGAGTTGAATTATAGGTCGAGGAGGACAACGATCGAACGACGTCCGTATTCGATATCGATATTCGGCCAATCAGCGATGATTAATTCGATATACCCCACCGATCCAGGATCCAAACTGGCTACGTAAAATTCGACTTAACACTAGAACCACCAAGCCAGTCAAAACGACTGATCAGTCGTTTCTTTAAAAAATCCTAATGCTTCATAAGGATGTATTCTTTGAGATTTTCCACGATTCTCACGCAGTATTTGGATCATCATTTCGATTTTTCTCAAATTTCCCTTTACTCTCTCCTTTTTTTAAAAAATCTATCTGGCGTTCCAAATATCCCCAGAAAGTGTCTGGCAGTTCTGGCGTTAATCTCGATGCGTCCTCGTTCTTCTCGCTCGTCGCGGACGCACGGCCGGCCGCTCGGTTATTTTAAACTGGAATTTAGTAGGCGTAGACACGAGGATCAAAGCTGTTAGCGCACTGGCGAGGTATGCCAGACATTTTTCGATTGCATTCTTCTCCCGGATGCTCCGTTAAAACATCGCCCGGCTAAATGCTGATTTTAATTATCAGAGATTGCAGCCGTAATACGCCAGATTCCGCGGTTCTGGCGCGTTATATTATACATAGCGCGTTATATTCTACAGTACGCAGAATATTACATTATGCACCGGCTGCATACCGTTTTGCGCCGTGTATCTGGAATTTTGTCGTACATTTTATAAAATGCGCGATAGCCCGGCCCCCATCCCCCGGAATTCGCGCGCACATCGAGGTATAATTTAACACGAATATCCTAACGTACTGTTAGGCGGATACGCGATCGCGCGCCTGACAAAGAATAATGCTGGAAATCGTTGTGCGCGATTAAGAGCCGATTCATCGCATTGCACGTGTATTGTCAGGCGCGATGCGATGTATGGGATGTTCCAGAATCCACGCAAGAAGCGAGTTCGATGGAAAACGCAGGTTTTATAATCAAAAGTTGTGGACTTTTTATTGATTCATGAAGTATACAGTATAGGGTTGTATATGGAACAGCATATCGGATAAATGGCCTTTGCCGCTTTGCCGCGAGTCTTTTATCGAAATTTCCAAATCTTGCGCGAATTTTGAGACCTTTATACAGTACCACACACGATCATGGAGGTGTATATTTTGGCACAAAGCGAAATATCGCGTTAAACGAACCTCCAGTATCTATAAAAAACACCCACGCTCGACTTCTACTTGGTTTCTGAACTCAACGATATACTTGAATCATCCTCTCGATGATTAGAGACGTTATCGACCAATAAGTCGTGTCGGCAATCCGAGTAAAAAGCTAAAGAAAGAGATAAACTCTTTAAAAAACGGAGGAAACTTCAAAGGCGGAAGGGGAATTCGAGAATTCGTTTGAACACGAATTATCCCAAGGACGATGGACAGAAATATAGGAAATATGGTCGAAGAGGCAGGCATTCGAGGCATGTCTCTATTCCGTGCCCAACCTTTTTTTGGCGCGCGTCGAGAATCGAGTTGGCGGTGACTCAGGGCAGAGGTTACGAGTAGAACCGCTTATGGGCACAAAGGAGTTGGAAATCGTGACGCACAGGCCCGCGGAAAGTCATCCGCCGTTTCGCAATGATCTAAGCAACACCGACGATGACATCGGAGCCAACGATCGGATCAATGCGCGTAGAAGCCGCGATTAACATCGCTCCTGGCCTTTTGCGCGCACTCCGTGGCTTCGAACTCGCGTTAAACAGTAGGTGCCGGGCTAATCAGCCATGGCAGTCGTCGAAAGTTAAATAAAGCGTGCCGTTGGACGTCGGAGGAAAGTTAAGCGAAGCGCGGAAATCGATGTGGAAAGTTAAGCCGTAGGACAAACAGTTTACACAAGTTTACACCGGTCCTGGGCGCAAAGTACCTTGAAAACTGGGATCGATTAGTCGCGCTGGGATCGGTGATATGAGAGATCCACGAAGCAGGATCGATATCCTCAAAATACTTCCCTCAGCATCGAAACACCTAAAACACTTGCCTCAGCATCGAAACACCTAAAACACTGCCCTCGCCAGGAACCATCGAAACTAGTCGATCGAAGAGACAGCCGATGGAGTTAGGTTCAAACGATGGGAATAAAAATAGATCCCTGTTGAACGAGGAAAACAGGGCTTCGAGGATTTAACTATAACGCTCTCCAAGCGTATAGAAGTGTTTATCCGGATATCGTACTCGACGCTTGCCAGCGCGAAAAATATTCGACGCGATTCGATTCAAAAAAGCTGGAGGAATCGGGATTTTTCATCGCGACAAATCGAGGGCCTCGCGAATGCCATCGTCCGGCCGAGGAGGGACATTTTGGCGAGGCTTGGAAATTGAGTTGGCGGTACGGAGATTACGAGAAGAGCCGTTTATGGCCAGAAACTAACTGGAAGCGGCGCTCTTTAACCGCGTCGAACTTAATTCGATCAATTTCGAGCGGCCCCGACAGTCCTCCGGATTGAAGAGCGAGCGGGCTCAAATTAATGTCCTCGATGTCCAGTGGAAAAGGATGGTGGAAAAGGAAGGCGACGATGTCGAATATGTCGAAGGGCGAAAGGGAGGACGGAAGTTCTTTTCAGAAGAGAGGAGATACTCGCTTCGAGGATGACGCGAGGCGGTTGACTCTCGCGATGTACAACCGCCTGGTTTATTATGCCGTACAAGTTGGCACGCTCGGGCTATTTGCTTTATTATATTCAGCAGCCGTAACAACTAACTTCGAGAAGTTTGGTAATTGTTTTAGCGCAGCGCACTGTGCGAGGGAAGTTGATAAGATGAATATTATATCATTACCCTGGAATTTCGTTTCGCGCTACGCTTTGCCGTGAGAAATGTCTCTGAGCCGGGGTTAAAAGTCTCGTTTATTTGTATAGGTTTGCGATGAATTTTTTTTTTTTTCGTTATTTCTACAGAAACTAAGATTACTGTGCTACGATTTACAACCGTGCGAATCGCTGATATTTTTTTTTTGTTCGTTCCTCGAACTCTGGTATATCATTTGTACGTTCTGGCCTTTTTAAGCACATCCTTCGTCATTTCTTTTTCCTTTCTCTTTTTTCTTTTCCTCTTTTTGGCACACAGGAAGGGCTGTCCTATTTCGACATACACGGCACTTTATTACGGTAGGTAGCGCGGCTGTGTGAAAGAAATCCGCACTTCCCGGTCTACAATTGTGTGCACGAGCAAAAAACCCTAGGTCGTACCGTGAGACCTTTCTTCGGGAGCGGATTTTTGCCTCCACACCTGGCGAGTTAGCTCGTAAATTTCGAGAATCTGGGCGCTGATGGAAGATCTGCGAAAGCAGCGCGGCGGGAATGAATATTTAAGGAGAATCGATTCAGTTCGGTTAATTATCCGAATGATTATCGAAGTTCTCTTTAACATTCGTAGCTCTTTAACCATCCCTCCTGTACCTGCATTGTGTTGCAGGTATCAGTATCTCCAAGATCATAAAAAAAAAAAATCGGAAAAATTCTCATGTTTATTCAACCTTCCATGATCTAGTACAAGACCAATAATTTCAAATGGGTTTTCCGTATTTATGGAAGTATGGAACAATTCAGAAGTGTCGGTATATTTCATAACAAAAAAAAAACAAGGAAGGAAACGTGCCAAGAAATTACGAGCGGATGCAATACGGCAGGATGTACGACCGATTCAGGAATTATCGTTGAAGGAGCCCAAAACCATTTGACTCTTCACCAAATTCCCATTCAAATCCCCGACACGCCGCGAGTCGTTATCCTGGATTTACTAAAATCGCACCTACACGCGTCTCACCTCTCATCGTGGGCGTGCTTTCAAAGGCCACATGTATATATATATATATATAGAGGGTGTTCCAAAATTCACGCAAGATTCGAAAATTTCAACAAAAGTACGTGCTAATAAATCCGTCAAGGCCATTTACCCAATATGCTATTCCATACATAATTCTATACTGTGTGCTTTATGAATCAATAAAAAGAATTTACGGTTTTAATTATAAACCTATGTTTTTTTATCAAAATTGCTTGAATTAAAACAAAGTTACGTGAATTTTGGTACATTCCATGTATGGTACGATGCGGACTTTCGAACCTATCTAAATACAGACTATCCAAATCCTTTTAACGGCCAGCGCCGTTTAATCGGTTGCAGGAGTAGAAACGTTTATAAGGATCACGAGGAGAGTGGCCGAGTAAGAGTAGCGGTGGAATCGTGTCCACGTACTCGTCACCTCGAGCAGGAGTAGCGCTAACATACTTCTCGTAACTAGAGCAGATGTTGCCGACGATAACACACCTGTCGGTTAACTGCGTTATCGCGAATGTCCCTATACCTAAACGACTCCGCGAAATACCTATAACAAAATATCGACTGTCGCGGCAATTTATGCACATTTCAAACATGGCGCGTATGGTCAATGAAATGTGGGATACATATACATATGCACGTATATGTATATATGAATCGTGATTACACATTTCATTGACTATACGCGCCATGTTTGAAATATATATATATACATATGCTCTTTCTTCATCGTCAATTAAAAATCAGTATTTATCCTACTCGTCAGTGATTTCCTAAAAATATCCCTCTCTCTTTCTCTCAGAGGGTTATTTTTAAAGACAATCCCCGATATTCCATCCCTCCCTTATTCTCTTCTGCTTCAATAATATATGCAATGTACATAAATATATCCCGCGAGTAGCTCTACCGTCGAATGCCACTTCTCGATCCGCCACCGACGTGTCCCACCCTTCAAGAATAAGATTATCGAGGAAGCGGGGCTCAGAATTCAGGAGGAACCTCGAGACTCGGGCGCACGAGCCGAAAAAGAACTCGATTCTCGCCACGGTCGATACTTCACGCCACGAGCGGTTAATCAGATATGACGAGGACAAGGGCGCATCAGCCGCCATGAATGGACTGTAACGTAATTAAGATTCCAGCGGGGCGGCTGGGTGTGCGTGTCTTCTTCGTCGTGTCCTGCCACTGGAGGACGGAGGGCCTGAGGGGAGAGGGGCTGCCTAGCGTACAGACGGATCCTTTGTCTTTCTCTCTGCTATGCACAAAAGACTGGTGTTCGAGCACCGAGTATTTTCCCCTGGGATCGATAAAGAAGGAATAAAGACATCCATAACTTACGGTGTCGCAAAGAGTTTCTTGGAAATTTGAGGATGCCCGAAGCTTCGAATTAAAGCCTCCCATAGTTTAGAATTGATACTGGTATCTTCTAGGGTTCTTACAGCGATCGATCAGGTATTCGTTTACGTTTTCGAGAGAACGATAAGATTCGACGAAGAAGTGTAACTACGCTTTGGAGATTGTACGGTATCTCCTAGCATCTGGATATGTTTCAATATATTGATATACTACAAGATGTATTACGTACTACTGGATATATTTAAATATACTACAAACATCCAGAGAAAGAAGACGAAGAGCGTAAGCTTGTAAATATACGCGATATTTAGGATGTTACAGCGAAATACTCGGATTATTCCAAAGATTTGTTGTCAAGGATTTCGAGAATTTGAATTTGCTTAGAACTACCGATAGCCTATTCTACTCTCTTTGATAGTGCCAATGTCGATACCATATAACAAGACTATTCCAATAATCAATCCTCGAAAGTTTGGAGAATTTTGATTTCTCCAAAATGACACATGGATCAGCCTGTTCCCCTTTTATAGTCCCAATGTTAATACCAGGCTATGGGACTCGAAATGGAGTTCAACCCGACTGCTTCGAGGACGGCAGTAACCATCAAGCTTTTCTCCTTTGCTCCCGACGAAATGCATGGCCATTGTTTCGGGGTTTCGTAGAAAATTCCAGGCGGTCACTTCGCGGGAGTGATCTTGCGCGAGTAGTCGCGAGTATGCAGCCGTATGAGAGCGGAAAGCCAGAAATAGCCCTGGGCTGACGACGTTGGAAAAAAAAAAAAAAGGAGGAGGAAGACGACGAAATATCGTGGTGCTCTCTCTCTCACTCTCTCTCTCCGTCTCTCACTCAATCTCTCTCCTTCTCTCTCCTCCACCAAGGAGGCCCCTTCATGCTCTCCTCTTTTCACAGTCTCGCTTCCCACGAGCTTCTCGTCTGGGCGCGCGGTGCGCGCCATTCCCAAACTCCTCAGCCTCTGCCTCTCGCTTCTGGATGTACGCCTTGGATAAATCGCCCCGCGATGACACAGCGCCGACGATGCTGGACCACAACAGGGAAAAACCCCGTCTTCGAGTCTCAGACATCGCCTCTGGAAGGTTTTCTCCGAGGCACGTATACGCGCCTCCACGAATCTACTGGCTAGGAAGCCACCTCGAGCTTTGAATTAAAGGATTTTGGTACTCGATCTTGAGCCTTGATCCTCTCGATCGCGGATTATTTTCTCTTGAAAAAAAATCCTGGCTTTGTATATATATATATATAAATA